>NW_026531273.1:0-44853 GCF_020745825.1 Agelaius phoeniceus | reverse complement strand
CGCCCGATCCCGCCCCAATCCCGCCCCGATCCCGCCCCGATCCCGCCCCGATCCGCCCCAATCCCGCCCCGATCCCGCCCCAATCCCGCCCCAATCCCGCCCCAATCCCGCCCCAATCCCGCACAAATTCCACCCCAATCCCGCCCCAATCCCGCCCCAATCCCGCCCCAATCCCGCCCCAGTTCCGCCCCAATCCCGCCCCAATCCCGCCCCGATCCCGCCCCGATCCCGCCCCGATCCCGCCCCAATCCCGCCCCAATCCCGCCCCGATCCCGCCCCAATCCCGCCCGATCCCGCCCCTATACCGCCCCAGTTCCGCCCCAATCCCGCCCCAATCCCGCCCCAATCCCGCCCCAATCCCGCCCCAATCCCGCCCCAGTTCCGCCCCAATCCCGCCCCGATCCCGCCCCAATCCCGCCCAATCCCGCCCCAATCCCGCCCCAATCCCGCCCCAGTCCCGCCCCAATCCCGCCCCAATCCCGCCCCAATCCCGCCCCAATCCCGCCCCAGTTCCGCCCCAATCCCGCCCCAGTTCCGCCCCAATCCCGCCCCAATCCCGCCCCAATCCCGCCCCAATCCCGCCCCGATCCCGCCCCAATCCCGCCCCAATCCCGCCCCAGTTCCGCCCCGATCCCGCCCCGATCCCGCCCCGATCCCGCCCCAATCCCGCCCCGATCCCGCCCCAATCCCGCCCCAATCCCGCCCCAATCCCGCCCCAATCCCGCCCCAATCCCGCCCCAATCCCGCCCAATCCCGCCCAATCCCGCCCCAATCCCGCCCCAATCCCGCACAAATTCCACCCCAATCCCGCCCCAATCCCGCCCCAATCCCGCCCCAGTTCCGCCCCAATTCCCGCCCCAATCCCGCCCCAATCCCGCCCCAATCCCGCCCCAGTTCCGCCCCAATCCCGCCCCAGTTCCGCCCCAATCCCGCCCCAATCCCGCCCCAATCCCGCCCCAATCCCGCCCCAATCCCGCCCCAGTTCCGCCCCAATTCCCGCCCCGATCCCGCCCCGATCCCGCCCCAATCCCGCCCCAGTTCCGCCCCAATCCCGCCCCAATCCCGCCCCGATCCCGCCCCGATCCCGCCCCAATCCCGCCCCCTCCCTTCCCCCAACCTCTCCCCATCTTTTCCCTCCAAATTCCCTTTTTTTTTTTTGGTGTTTTTTGGGCCCAAATCCACTTTTTCCCCCCATTTTTCCCCCCATATTTTCCCTGTTCCTCCCGGGATTTTTCCCCATTTCCCACCCCATTCCACTTTTCCCATTTTCCCCACTCAAATCCCAGTTTTCCCCCATTTTTCCCATTTTCCCCTCATTTTCCCACTCCATTCCCATTTTCCCATCCCAATCCATTTCCCCCCATTTTCCCATTTTTTCTACTTTTCAGGGGATTTTCCACCCCTCTCCCATTTTCCCATTAAAATTCCCATTTTCCCCATTTCCCAACCCCATTCCCACTTTTCCCACTCCCATTCCAATTTCCCCACCCAATTCCCATTTTTCCCCATTTTCCCCATTTTCTCCACTTTTGAGGGCATTTTCCCACCCTTTTCCCATTTTCCCCACCCAAATCCCAGTTTTCCCCCATTTTTTGCCCATTTTTCCCCATTTTTATCCCCATTTTTCCCATTTTTATCCCATTTTATCCCCATTTTGATCCCCATTTTTTCCCATTTTTATTCCCATTTTCCCCATTTTATCTCCCATTTTCCCACATTTCCCCCATTTTTTGCCCATTTGCCCCATTTTTATCCCATTTTTTCCCATTTTTATTCCCATTTTTCCATTTTTATCCCCATTTTTTCCCCATTTTATCCCCATTTTTATCCCATTTTTCCATTTTTATTCCCATTTTATTCCCATTTTTCCCATTTTTATCCCCATTTTTTCCCATTTTTATCCCCATCTTTTCCCATTTTTATCCTCATTTTTTCCCATTTTTTCCCATTTTTATTCCCATTTTTATTCCCATTTTTCCTATTTTTATCCCCATTTTTTCCCATTTGATCCCCATTTTTATCCCCATTTTTTCCTATTTTATCCCCATTTTTATACCCATTTTTTTCCATTTTTCCCCCATTTTTTCCCATTTTTCCCCCCTCTGAGGAGCTTTTCCCACCCCTTCCCCCTTTTCCCAGATTTATTTTAAATTTCAGGTGAAATTCTGGAATTTTGGGCGCTGATTTTCCCACCCCTGCCCCCTCTTTCCCATTTCTCCTCTTTTTTTCCTGTTTTCCCCATTTTTCTCCCAATTCCCCCTGGTTTTATCCCAAATTTTCCCTTTTTTCTTCCCATTTCCCCCCCGTTTTTTCCCTGTTTTTCCTCAATTTTTCTCCCCGTTTTCCCCCATTTTTTCCCTGTTTTCCCTGGGTTTTTCTTCCCGTTTTTCCCATTTTCATCCCATTTTATCCCCGTTTTTCCCATTTTTATCTCAATTTTTTCCCATTTTAATCCCAATTTTCCCATTTTTATCTCCATTTTTTCCCATTTTTCCCATTTTATCCCCATTTTCATCCCCATTTTCATCTCCATTTTTATCCCAATTTTTTCCCATTTTTATCCCCATTTTGTCCTATTTTTATCCCCATTTTTCCCATTTTTATCCCCATTTTTCCCCATTTTTATCCCCATTTTTCCCATTTTATCCCCATTTTCATCCCCATTTTTATCCCCATTTTTCCCATTTTATCCCCATTTTCATCCCCATTTTCATCCCCATTTTATCCCCATTTTTATCCCCATTTTTCCCATTTTCATCCCCATTTTTATCCCCATTTTTTATCCCCATTTTTTCCCATTTTTATCCCCATTTATCCCCATTTTTATCCCATTTTTATCCCCATTTTTCCCATTTCATCCCCATTTTATCCCCATTTTTTCCCATTTATCCCCATTTTCATCCCCATTTTATCCCCATTTTTTTCCCATTTTCATCCCATTTTTAACCCCATTTCCATCCCCATTTTTTTCCATTTTTATCCCCATTTTTCCCATTTTTATCCCCATTTTCATCCCCATTTTTAACCCCATTTTAATCCCCATTTTTCCCATTTTATCCCCATTTTAATCCCCATTTTTATCCCCATTTTTCCCATTTTTTCCCCATTTTTCCCCTGACCGCACTTCCCACACCAGGCCAGGGAATTTTCGGGATTTTAGGAATTTCCCTTGCAGACACATTTTTCCCGTTTTTTCCCATTTTTTCCGTTTTCTCCCCATTTTCCCCCCCACATTTTTCCCATTTTTCTCCCATCTTCCCTCCCCGATTTTCCTGGGTTTCCCCCCATTTTTCTCCCTTTTTGCCCCTATTTTTCCCCCATTTTTCCCGGGTTTTTCCCCCTGTTTTTCTCAGGTTTTTTCCCCATTTCCCCCCCATTTTCCCCCCAATTTTTCCCCGTTTTTCACTGACCGTGGCCGCACTTCCCGCACCGCACCAGGGAATTCTCGGGATTTTTTCCCCGTTTTTCCCCGTTTTTTTTTTCCCATTTCCCCCCATTTTCCCCCCTATTCCCCCCCATTTTCCCCCATTTTCCCCCATTTTCCCCAATTTTTCCCCATTTTTTTCGCTGACCGTGGCCACATTTCCCGCACCGCACCAGGGAATTTTCGGGATTTTTTTCCCCGTTTTTCCCCGGTTTTTTTTCCCCATTTTCCCCCCATTTTCCCCCTGTTTTTCCCAATTTTTCCCCGTTTTTTCACTGACCGTGGCCGCACTTCCCGCACCGCACCAGGGAATTCTCGGGATTTTTTCCCCCATTTTTTCCCCGTTTTTCCCCGAGTTTTTTCCCCCCATTTCCCCCCATTTTTCCCCCGTTTTCCCCCCATTTTTCCCCCGTTTTCCCCCATTTTTCCCCGTTTTTCACTGACCGTGGCCGCACTTCCCGCACCGCACCAGGGAATTTTCGGGATTTTTTCCCCATTTTTTTCCCCCATTTTTTCCCCATTTTCCCCCCATTTTCCCCCCAATTTTCCCCGGTTTTTCCCGGTTTTTTTCCCGTTTTTCCCGTTTTTTCACTGACCGTGGCCGCACTTCCCGCACCGCACCAGGGAATTTTCGGGATTTTTTCCCCCGTTTTTCCCCCATTCCCCCCGGATTTTTCCCCCCATTTTTCCCACTATTTTCCCCCCATTTTCCCCCTATTTTCCCCCCATTTTCCCCCCACTTTCCCCCAATTTTTCCCCGTTTTTCACTGACCGTGGCCGCACTTCCCGCACCGCACCAGGGAATTCTCGGGATTTTTTCCCCTTGTTTTTCTCAGGTTTTTCCCCCCATTTTTCCCCAAATTTTCCCCCCATTTTCCCCCCAATTTTTCCCGGTTTTTTCCCCAATTTTCCCCCATTTTTCACTGACCGTGGCCGCACTTCCCGCACCGCACCAGGGAATTTTCGGGATTTTTTCCCCCATTTTTTCCCCGTTTTTCCCCGGGTTTTTTTCCCCCATTTCCCCCAATTTTTCCCCCCATTTCCCCCCATTTTTCCCCCCATTTTCCCCCATTTTCCCCCCAATTTTTCCCCATTTTTTCACTGACCATGGCCGCACTTCCCGCACCGCACCAGGGAATTCTCGGGATTTTTTTCTCCCCATTTTTTCCCCCATTCCCCCCGGATTTTTTCCCCCATTTCCCCCCCCATTTTCCCCCCATTTTCCCCCCATTTTCCCCCGTTTTTCACTGACCGTGGCCGCATTTCCCGCACCGCACCAGGGAATTTTCGGGATTTTTTTCCCCATTTTTCCCCGTTTTTCCCCGGGTTTTTTTCCCCCATTTCCCCCAATTTTTCCCCCCATTTCCCCCCCCCATTTCCTCCCATTTTCCCCCCATTTCCCCCCAATTTTTCCCCATTTTTTCACTGACCGTGGCCGCACTTCCCGCACCGCACCAGGGAATTCTCGGCGTTCCGGGCGCTCCCGGCGCACACGCAGCACGCGGGGTCATCCCCGGGCACGGCCGCTGGGGGGCGCCAGGAGCGCACGGAACGTTCATTACCCGTAATCAGCGCTAATTAACCGCTAATTAAGGGTTCATTAAGCGCTAATTAAGGGTTCATTAACGCTAATGAGCCGCTAATGAAGGGGTTCACGGGGAATTGCGGCTCACCCGGGCTGATGTCTTTCCAGAGAACGAAAAATTGGGAATTGTCCTCGAATTGGATCAAACAGCCCCGGCGGGCAGCGTCCACCTGCGGGAAACGGAGCGGGGATTTTGGGGGGATTTTGGGGAATTTTGGGATTTTTGGGGGGATTTGGGGATTTGGGATGGGATTTGGGGGATTTTGGGATGGATTTGGGGGATTTTGGGATGGGATTTGAGGGGATTTTGGGGGATTTGGGGGATTTGGGATGGGATTTGGGGGGATTTTGGGGGGATTTGAGAGGGATTTTAGGTGATTTTGAGAGGGATTTGGGGGGGATTTTGGGGGATTTGGGGGAATTTCGGGGGATTTGAGAGGGAGATTTGGGGGAATTGGGGGGATTTTGGGGGATTTGGGGATATTGGGGAATTGGGGGATTTTGGGGATTTTGGGGGAATTTTGGGGGATTTGGATGGGATTTTGTGGGGATTTTGGGGAGATTTGGGGGATTTGGGATGGGATTTGTGGGGATTTTTGGGGAGATTTGGGGGGATTTTGGGGAATTTGGGGGGATTTGAGAGGGAGATTTAGGGGATTTGGGACGGACATTTGGGGAATTTGGGGGGATTTGGGAGGATTTTGCGGGGATTTGGGGGATTTGGGGGATTTTGGGGGGACTTGAGAAGGATTTTGGGGGGATTTGAGGGATTTTGGAGGGATTTGGGGATTGGGCAGATTTTGGGGGTGATTTTTTTTTGGGAGATTTCGGGGGATTTGGGGGAATTGAGGGGGATTTTGGGGCATTTGGGGAGATTTGGGGGATTGGGCGGATTTTGGGGGATTTGAGAGGGATTTGGGGAGATTTGGGGGATTTTGGGGGATTTTGGGGGATTTGAGAGGGAGATTTGGGGGATTGGGCGATTTTGGGGATTTTTGGGGAGATTTCGGGGGATTTGGGAGGGATTTGGGGAAATTGAGGGGGATTTTGGGGCATTTTGGGGCATTTGGGGGGAATTTGGGAGATTTGGGGGATCTGGGAGGGATTTGGGGGGTTTGGGGAGGATTTGGGGGATTTGAGAGGGAGATTTGAGGGATTTTGGGGGATTTGGGGGGAGTTGGGCGGATTTTGGGGGATTTTTTTGGGAGATTTCAGGGGATTTGGGAGGGGATTTTGGACAATTTGGGGCATTTTGAGGGATTTGGGGGGAATTGGGGGATTTGGGGGATTTTGGGAATTTTGGGGGAATTTGGGGGATTTTGGGGATTTGGGGGCATTTTGGGGATTTGAGGGGGATTTTGGGGCATTTTGGGGGGATTTTTATGGATTTTGGGGGGATTTGGGGCATTTTGAGGGATCTGGGGGGATTTGGGAGGGGAATTGGGGGCATTTGAGGGAGATTTGGGAGGGATTTGGGGGATTTTGGGGATTTGAGGGGGATTTGGGGGAATTGAGGGGGATTTGGGGATTGGGCGGATTTTGGGGGATTTTTGGGGAGATTTTGTGGGATTTGGAGGGATTTGGGGGAATTGAGGGGGATTTTGGGGCATTTGGGGGGATTTGGGAGGGGAATTGGGGGGATTTGGGGGATTTTGGGAATTTTGGGGGATTTTGGGGGGTTTTGAGAGGGATTTTGGGGGGGATTTTGGGGGATTTGGGGGATTTTGGGGATTTGAGGGGGATTTGGGGGATGGGCGGATTTGGGGGATTTTTTTGGGAGATTTCGGGGATTTGGGAGGGATTTGGGGGAATGAGGGAGATTTTGGGGATTTTGGGGAATTTGGGGGGGATTTGAGAGGGAGATTTGGGGATTTGGGAGGGGAGATTTGGGGATTGGGAGGATTTTGGGGGATTTGGGGGATTTTGAGGGATTTGGGATATTGGGGGATTTGGATGGATTTGGGATGGGATTTGGAGGATTTGAGAGGGATTTTGGGGATTTTGGGAGATGTTAGGGGATTTTGGGGGGGAATTTGGGGGATTTGGGGCATTTTGGGGGATTTGGGCGGGGGGTTTGGAGAGATTTGGGGGCATTTGGGAGAGATTTGGGGGGATTGAGGGGGATTTTGGGGGATTTGGGTGGATTTTGGGGGGATTTTGGTGGATTTGGAAGGGATTGTGGTGGGATCATGGGGGCATTTGGGGGGTTTAGGAGGGGGTTTGGAGGGATTTGGCAGATTTTGGGGTTTTATGGGAGTTTTAGGCTGGATTTGGGGTGTTTCAGGCTGTTTGGGGAGTTTGGGGGTGTTTGGGAGGGGATTTGGGGGGGGTTTGGGATTTGGGGGGGGTTTGGAGGGATTTGGGGGGATTTGGAGGGATTTTGGGGAGATTTGGGAAGATTTTAGGGATTTGGGATGGGGATTTGTGGGGAATTTTGGGGGAATTTTGGAGGATTTGGGGGGATTTGGGAGGGGGTTTGGAAGGATTTGGCAAATTTTGGGGGATTTTGGGGAGATTTCGGGGGATTTGGGGGGATTTTAGGGGATTTGGGAGGGATTTTGAGGGGGTTGAGGGGGTTTGGAGGATTTGCGAGTGGATTTTGGGGGATTTTGGGGCGTTTGGGAGGGGGGTTGGCAGATTTTGGGGGGGTTGAGGGGATTTGGGGGACTTTGGGGGATTTGGGAGAGGATTTGGGGGATTTGGGACGGGATTTGGAGAGATTGGGAATTTGAGGGATTTTGGGGTTTTCAGGGAATTTGCAAGGGATTTTTGGGATTTTCAGGGGATTTGGGGGGGATTTAGGGGGATTTGGAGGGAATTTGGGGGAGTTTTGGGGGATTTGGGGGATTTTAGGGGCTGGGTTTGAGCCAATTTTGGGGTGGGTTTGGGGGGTTTAGGGGGTTTTGGGCTGGGTTTGGGGTGTTTCAGGCTGTTTTCGGCAGTTTCAGGGGTGATTTTGGGGTGTTTTGGGCTGGTTTGGGGCGTTTTGGGCTGGTGTGGGTTGGTTTGGGGAATTGGGGCTGGTTTGGGGCGTTTTGGGCTGGTTTGGGTTGGTTTGGGGAATTGGGGCTGGTTTGGGGGCGTTTTAGGGCTGTTTTGGGGTGTTTTAGGGCTGTTTTGGGGTGTTTTGGGGTGTTTTAGGAGTGGTTGACAGATGTTTTTGGGGCGGTTTTGGGGTGTTTTGGGCTGGTTTGAGATGTTTTGTGGTGGTTTTGGCGAGAATTTTGGGGTGGTTTGGGTTGGTTTGGGGAATTTGAGGGGAGTTTTGGGCTGATTTAGGGGAGTTTTGGGGTGGTAGGGGACGTTTTGGGCTGGTTTGGGGGAGTTCAGGGGGTTTCAGAGGCGGTTTTGGGCTGGTTTTGGGCTGTTTCAGGGCCATTTTTGGGCTGTTTCAGGGCTATTTTGGTTCCATTTTTTGGGGGTGTTTTTCTGGCTGTGTTTGGGCTGGTTTGGGGCTGGTTTGGGGCTGGTTTGGGGCAGTTTCAGGGCTGGGTTTTGGGCTGGTTTGGGGCAGTTTCAGGGCCATTTTTGGGGTGCTTTGAGGCTGTTTCAGGGCCATTTTTGGGGCTGTTTCAGGGCCATTTTTGGGGCTGTTTCAGGCCATTTTTGGGGTGCTTTGAGGCTGTTTCAGGGCTGTTTTGGGCCTGTTTCATGGCCATTTTTGGGGTGCTTTGGGGCTGTTTCAGGGCCATGTTTGGGGTGCTTTGGGGCAGTTTCATGGCCATGTTTGGGGCAGTTTCAGGGCCATGTTTGGGGCAGTTTTGGGGCTGTTTCAGGGCAGTTTTGGGGCTGTTTCATGGCCATGTTTGGGGCAGTTTTGGGGCTGTTTCAGGGCAGTTTTGGGGCTGTTTCATGGCCATTTTTGGGCAGTTTTGGGGCTGTTTCAGGCAGTTTTGGGCTGTTTCATGGCCATTTTTGGGGCAGTTTTGGGGCTGTTTCAGGGCAGTTTTGGGGCTGTTTCATGGCCATTTTTGGGGCAGTTTCAGGGCCATTTTTGGGGCAGTTTCATGGCCATGTTTGGGGTGCTTTGGGGCTGTTTCAGGACCATTCTGGGGCAGTTTCAGGGCCATGTTTGGGGCAGTTTTGGGGCAGTTTCAGGGCCATTTTTGGGGTGCTTTGAGGCTGTTTCAGGGCTGTTTCGGGGCTGTTTTCATGGCTGTTTTAGGGCTGTTTCATCGCCATTTTGGGGCAGTTTTAGGGCTGTTTCAGGGCCATTCTGGGGCTGTTTCAGGGCCATTCTGGGGCTGTTTCAGGGCCATTTTTGGGCAGTTTCAGGGCCATTTTTGGGGCTGTTTCAGGGCAGTTTTGGGGCTGTTTTCAGGGCCATTTTGGGGCCATTTCCAGGTTGAGTTTTGGGGCTGTTTCAGGGCCGGTTTTGGGGCAGTTTCAGGGCCATTTTTGGGGTACTTTGGGCTGTTTCAGGGTCCGTTCTGGGGCAGTTTTTGGGGCTATTTCATGGCCATTTTGGGGCTGTTTCAGGGCTGGTTCTGGGGCAGTTTTGGGCTGTTTCATGGCCATTTTTGAGGCTGTTTCAGGGCCATTTTTGGGGCTGTTTCATGGCCATTCTGGGGCAGTTTCATTGCCATTTTGGGGCTGTTTCATGGCCATGTTTGGGGCAGTTTTGGGGCTGTTTCAGGGCCATTTTTGGGGCAGTTTCAGGGCCATTCTAGGGCTGTTTCAGGGCCATTTTTGGGGCAGTTTTGGGGCAGTTTCAGGGCCATGTTTGGGGCAGTTTTGGGGCAGTTTCAGGGCCATGTTTGGGGCAGTTTTGGAGCTGTTTTGGGGCCATTTTTGGGGCAGTTTCAGGGCCATTTTTGGGGCATTTTGGGCTCCCACCTTCTTGACCACGCCCAGGTACAGCAGTCCGTCTGTCCAGCGTGCCAGCACGTCCTGCCCCTCCCCGATCTGGGGGGGCCTCGGGGGGCTCGGGGGGGGCCCCCCCCCCTCGGCGGCCTCCATCACACCCGGGGCTGGGGGACACAGCGGCAATGGCACCCCAAAAACGGGCAAGGGGGGGCTTGGGGGACCCAGTTTGGGGACGGGGTCCCGGTTTGGGGAGGGGGGGTCCCGGTTTGGGGGGGTCCCAGTTTTGGGGAGGGGGGTCCCCAATTTGGGGAAAGGTTCCAGTTTGGGGAGGGGTCCTGGTTTGGGGGATCCCAGTTTGGGGGGGGTCCCAGTTTGGGAGGGTCCCAGTTTGGGGAGGGGGGTCCCAATTTGGGGAAAGGTTCCAGTTTGGGGGGGTCTCAGTTTGGGGAATCCCAGTTTGCGGGCTCCCAGTTAGGGGGGTCTCGGTTTGGGGGATCCCGGTTGGGGAGGGGTCCCGGTTTAGGGGAGGGGTCCCGGATTGGGGGAGGGTCCCAGTTTGGGGGCGTTCTGGTTTGGGGGATCCCAGTTTGGGGAGGGGGGTCCCAATTTGGGGAAAGCTCCCAGTTTGGGGGTCCCAGTTTGGGGAGGGGTCCCAGTTTGCGGGGGTTCTGTTTTGGGTGATCCCAGTTTGGGGGGTTCTGGTTTGGGGGGTCCCAGTTTGGGGAGGGGTCCTCAGTTTGGGTGATCCCAGTTTGGGGGGTTCTGGTTTGGGAGGGGTCCCAGTTTGGGGAGGGGTCCCGGTTTGGGGGGTCCCAGTTTGCGGAAGGGTCCCGGTTTGGGGAGGGGTCCCGGTTTGGGGGGGTCCCAGTTTGGGGGGGTCCCGGTTTGAGGGAGGGTCCCGGTTTGGGGGGTCCCAGTTTGGGGAGGGGTCTCAGTTTGGGTGATCCCAGTTTGGGGGGTTCTGGTTTGGGAGGTCCCGGTTTGGGGGGGTCCCACTTAGGGGAGGGGTCCCAGTTTGAGGGAGGCCCAGTTTGGGGGGGTCCCAGTATAAGGGGTTCTGTTTTGGGGGGGGTCCCAGTTTGGGGAGGGGTCCCGGTTTGGGGAGGGGTCCCGGTTTGGGGAGGGGTCCTGGTTTGGAGGGTCCCAGTTTGGGGAGGGGTCCTGGTTTGGGGGGGGGTCCCAGTTTGGGGTGGGGGTCTCAGTTTGGGGGTCCCAGTTTGGGGGGGGTCCCAATTTGGAAGGGGTTCCAGTTTGAGGGATCCCATTTTGGGGGGGGCTGTCCCATTTGAAGGGTCCCAGTTTGGGGGATCCCAGTTTGGGGGTCCCAGTTAGGGGAGGGATCTGAGTTTGGGGTGATCCAGGTTTGGGGAAGGGTTCCAGTTTGGGGGTCCCAGTTTGGGGGTCCCAGTTTGGGTGGGGGTCTCAATTTGGGGGGTCCCAGTTTGGGGCTCTCAGTTTGGGGGTCCCAGTTTGGGGGTCCCAGTTTGGGGGGTTCTGGTTTTGGGGGGGGGGGCAGTTTGGGGGGGGTCCCAGTTTTGGGAAAGGTCCCAGTTTGGGGGTGGTCCCAGTTTGGAAGGGGTCCCAGTCTGAGGATTCCCAGTTTGGGGGTGTGGGGTTTTGGGGAGGGGTCCCAGTTTGGGGGGGGTCCCAGTTTGGGGGGGTTCTGGTTTGGGGGAGGGTCCCAGTTTGGGGTGGGGGTCCCAGTTTGGAGGTCCCAGTTTGGGGGTGTCTGGTTTGGGGGAGGGTCCCAGTTTGGGAGATCCCAGTTGGGGGTGGGGGTCTCAGTTTGGGGTGGTCTCAGTTTGGGGGGTCCCAGTTTGGGGGGTCCCAGTTTGGGGGTCCCAGTTTGGGGAGGGATCTGAGTTTGGGGTGATCCAGGTTTGGGGAAAGGTCCCAGTTTGGGGGTTTCAGTTTGGGGGTGGTCCCAGTCTGAGGATTCCCAGTTTGGGGGTGTGGGGTTTTGGGGAGGGGTCCCAGTTTGGGGGTCCCAGTTTGGGGGGTTCTGGTTTGGGGGAGGGTCCCAGTTTGGGGAAAGGTCCCAGTTTGGGGGGGGTCCCAGCTTGGGAGATCCCAGTTTGGGGTGGGGGTCCCAGTTTGGGAGATCCCAGTTTGAGGAGGGGTCCCAATTTGGGGGTCCCAGTTTGGGGTTCCCAGTTTGGGGGTCCCAGTTTGGGGGTCCCAGTTTGGGGTGGGGGTCTCAGTTTGGGGTTCCCAGTTTGGGGTGGTCCCAGTTTGGGGGGGGGTCCCAGTTTGGGGGTCGGAGTTTGGGGTGGTTCCAGTTTGAGGGGTCCCAGTTTGGGGGGCGCTGTCCCATATGAAGGGTCCCATTTTGGGGTGTCCCGTGGGGGGATGGCTCCAGTTTTGGGGTGTCCCTTATTTGGGGGGCGGGGTTCCGTGGGGGGAGGGTGTGTCCCGATTTTTGGGGTGTCCCATTCCCGGGGCTGTCCCTATTTTGGGGCTGTCCCTATTTTGGGGGTGTCCCTGTATTTGGGGCTGTCCCTATTTTTGGGGGTGTATCCCTAATTTTTTGGGGGTCTGTCCCCATTTCTGGGGTTCTGTCCCTATCTCTGGGGTGCATCCCTGTTTCTTTGGGGTCTGTCCCTATATTTTGGGGTCTGTCCCTATTTCTGGGGTGCGTCCCTATTTTTGGGGTGGTTCCCTATATTTTGGGGTCTGTCCCTATTTCTGGGGTTCTGTCGCTATTTTTGGGGTGCATCCCTGTTTCTTTGGGGTGCATCCCTGTTTCTCTGGGGGTCTGTCCCTATATTTTGGGGGTCTGTCCCTGTTTTTGGGGTGGTTCCCTATATTTTTGGGGTTCTGTCCCTATTTCTGGGGGTCTGTCCCTATTTCTGGGGTGCGTCCCTGTTTCTTTGGGGTGTATCCCTATATTCTGGGGGTCTGTCCCTATTTCTGGGGTCTGTCCCTATTTCTGGGGTGTATCCCTGTTTCTCTGGGGTGCATCCCTATATTTCTGGGGTTCTGTCCCTATTTCTGGGGGTCTGTCCCTATATTCTGGGGGTCTGTCCCTATATTTTGGGGTTCTGTCCCTATATTTTGGGGTTCTGTCCCTATTTCTGGGGTGGTTCCCTATATTTTGGGGTTCTGTCCCTATTTCTGGGGTGGTTCCCTATATTTTGGGGTTCTGTCCCTATATTTTGGGGTCCTGTCCCTGTTTCTTTGGGGTGCGTCCCTGTTTCTCTGGGGTGTATCCCTATATTTTGGGGTTCTGTCCCTGTTTCTTTGGGGTGCGTCCCTGTTTCTCTGGGGCGGTTCCCTATATTTTGGGGTCTGTCCCTATATTTTGGGGTTCTGTCCCTATTTCTGGGGTCTGTCCCTGTTTATGGGGTGCGTCCCTGTTTCTCTGGGGTTCTGTCCCTATATTTTGGGGTTCTGCCCCTATTTCTGGGGTGCATCCCTGTTTCTCTGGGGTGTATCCCTATATTTTGGGGTTCTGTCCCTATTTCTGGGGTGCGTCCCTGTTTCTCTGGGGGTCTGTCCCTATATTTTGGGGGTCTGTCCCTATATTTTGGGGTCTGTTCCTGTTTCTTTGGGGTGCGTCCCTGTTTCTCTGGGGCGGTTCCCTATATTTTGGGGTTCTGTCCCTATATTTTGGGGTTCTGTCCCTATATTTTGGGTTCTGTCCCTATATTTCGGGGTCCTGTCCCTGTTTCTTTGGGGTGCGTCCCTGTTTCTCTGGGGCGGTTCCCTATATTTTGGGGTTCTGTCCCTATATTTTGGGGTCTGTCCCTATATTTTGGGGTTCTGTCCCTATATTCTGGGGTCTGTCCCTGTTTCTTTGGGGTGCGTCCCTGTTTCTCTGGGGCGGTTCCGGCGCGGGGGGGCTCTCACGCGGGCAGGGGTCCCGAGTCTCTGCTGCCGGTCCCGGGGGTTCCCGGGGGGTTCCCGGGGGTTCCCGGGGGTTCCCGGGGGGTTCCCGGGGGGTCCCGGGGGTGTCGGCGCCCCCGGCCCGGCCCCGGCGGCCGCTGCGGGCGCGGGCGGCGTTGGCGGCGGGGCCGTGACGCAGCAGCGGCGGCGCGGGGGGGGGCCGGGGGGGGCACACGAGGGACGGCGGCACCGGGGACCCCCCGGGACCCCCCCGGGACCCCCCCGGGGATGGGAGGGGGCGGGGCCAACACCGAGACCCCAAAAACGCCCCCAAAATCCGCCCCCCCCTTCCCCCACCCCCCCCCACCCGCAGCCGGGGGTGCCCCGCCGCGCTCAGGCCACGCCCATTGCGGCGTGACCACGCCCATTGTGGCGCAGGCCACGCCCCCTTGACGCACCCGCAGCGGGCGCTGCAGAGGGCGGGGCCACGCCCACAACGTGTTTGGTCACGCCCGTGACCACGCCCACTTAACAATCAAGCGCCCGGCAGCCGCAGAGGCCACGCCCACCGGGCTGAGGCCACGCCCGCCGGGCTGAGGCCACGCCCGCCGGGCTGAGGCCACGCCCACCGGGCTGAGGCCACGCCCGCCGGGCTGAGGCCACGCCCACCGGGCTGAGGCCACGCCCACCGGGCTGAGGCCACGCCCGAGTCTCGGCCCGCGGGGATTTGGGGGAAAATTTCGGGGTTTTGGGGAATTTGGGGGAATCTGGGGAGCCTGAGGAGGGATTTGGGAGGGCCTGGGGGGCTCTGAGGGGGTTTGGGGTGAGTTTGGGGAGTTTTGGGGGTGTCTGGGGGTTATTTGGGTGGATTTGGGGATGTTTTGAGTGAATTTAGGGAGGTTTTGGGTTGATTTAGAGAGATTTGGGTGGATTTGGGGAGCTTTTGGTGGATTTGGGGATATTTTAGGTGGATTTTGGGGTGTTTGAGCGGATTTGGGGATGTTTAGGACAGATTTTGGGATGTTTTGGATGAATTTAGGGAAGTTTTGAGTGGATTTGGGGGTATTTGGGTGGATTGGGGGATGCTTAGGGCGAATTTAAGAAGGTTTGGGCGGATTTGAAGATATTTGGGGTTGTTTTGGGTGGATTTAGGGAGGTTTTGAGGGATTTGGGAATGGTTGGGGCAGATTTGGGGATGTTTTCGGTGAATTTAGGGAAGTTTGAATGGATTTGGTGATATTTTGGGTGATACTTTGGGTGAATTTAGGGATATTTTGGGTGGATTTAGGGATATTTTGGGGGAATCTGGGGAGCTTTGGGTGGATTTGGGGATATTTTGGGTGGATTTGGGGATATTTGGGAGGATTTGGTGATGTTTTGGGTGGATTTGGTGATGTTTTGGGTGGATTTGGGAATATTTGAGTGGATTTAGGAATATTTTAGATGGATTTGGGGACATTATTGGTGGATTGGGGAATAGTTTGGGTGAATTTAGGGATATTTTAGATGGATTTGGGGATATTTTGGGCAGATTTGGGGATGTTTTTGGTGAATTTAGGGATATTTAAGACGGATTTGGGGATATTTTGGGCAGATTTGGGGTTGTTTTTGGTGAATTTAGGGATATTTTGGGCAGATTTGGTGATGTTTTGGGTGAATTTGGGGATGTTTTGGGTGGATTTAGGGATATTTTAGATGCATTTGGGGATATTTTGGGCAGATTTGGGGATGTTTTTGGTGAATTTAGGGATATTTTGGGCAGATTTGGTGATGTTTTGGGTGGATTTGGGGATGTTTTGGGTGGATTTAGGGATATTTTAGATGCATTTGGGGATATTTTGGGCAGATTTGGGGATGTTTTTGGTGAATTTAGGGATATTTTAGATGGATTTGGGCATGTTTGGGTAAATTTGGGGATGTTCGGGCTCTGTGGGCGGGGCTTGACTCAGACCACGCCTCCTCCCCAGCAACCAAAACAACTCCGTGCCTTACATGGCCACGCCCAGTGTATAAACCCCGCCCCCTCCCCTCTCAGCCAATCCCCGCCCTCTCCCACCACACAAGCCCCGCCCCCTCAGCCGTTACCCCTTGGCGGGCGAACCTCCACCCTCCCTGACCCCGCCCCGCGCTCCCATTGGCTCTCCCCGCTCCCACCTCGCTCTCCCATTGGCCAAACCCCACGGGGGGCGGGCCCACCCCTCCCACCTCGCCCCGCCATTGGCCGCAATGTGCGCGCGGCGGTTTGAAGGCGCGCGGGACAAGATGGCGGCGCCGCCTCAGGCCGGTCCCGCAGCGCTCCCGGGGCCGCGCCCGGGGCTCTCGCGGCTGCCGGTGGCCCGGGGCCAGGAGAAGCGGGCCCCGTCCGAGGGCCCGCCCGCCGCTCCTCCCCAGCAGGTGCGGAGGGAGCGCTCCCCGCGCGGGCTCGGCCCGGCCCTGCCCGCGCCTGACGCCGTTTGTCCCCTGACAGAAACGATCGCGGACCGGGCTCGGGCCCGGAGCTGCCAAGGCCGCGCCCAAGGCCCCGCTCAGGGCCCCGCTGCGAACGCTGGGCCCCGCCGCGGCCGCGGGGAAGAACGGTACGGGGGGAAGCGGGGGCACGGAGCGGAGAGCGGGCTCCGAAAGGGGATTTGGGGGGGTCTAAGGGGGTTTGGGGCTCCGAAAGGGGATTTGGGGGGGTCTAATGGGGTTCGGGGGCATTTAATGGGGTCTGGGGGCAGGTAAAGGGGATTTGGGGGCAGTTAAAGGGGATTTGGGAGGGTCTAATGGGATTTGGGGGCATTTAATGGGGGTGTGGGGGGCAGGTAAAGGGGATTTGGGGGCATTTAATGGGGATCTGGGGCAGTTCAAGGGGATTTGGGGGCATTTAATGGGGTTTGGGGGCAGTTCAAGGGGATTTGGGGGATTTAAAGGAGGGAGTCTGGGGCAGGTAAAGGGGATTTGGGGGCATTTAATGGGGTTTGGGGCAGGTAAAGGGGATTTGGCGGCATTTAATGGGATTTGGGGGGATTTAATGGGGTTTGGGGGCAGGTAAAGGGGATTTGGGGGGGTTTAATGGGGGTCTAGGGCAGTTAAAGGGGATTTGGGGGCATTTAATGGGGATCTGGGGCAGTTCAAGCGGATTTGGGGCATTTAATGGGGGTCGGGGGCATTTAATGGGGTTTGGGGGCAGGTAATGGGGATTTGGGGGGCATTTAATGGGGTTTGGGGGCATTTAATGGGGTTTGGGGGCAGGTAAAGGGGATTTGGGGGCATTTAATGGGGATCTGGGGCAGTTCAAGGGGATTTGGGGGCATTCAGAGCGGCTATGTTGCAGTTAAAGGGGATTTTAGGGGATCTAATGGGGATTTGGGGGACTTAAAGGGGATTTGGGGCAGTTAAAGGGGATGTTGGGGGCATTTATTGGAGGTCTGGGGCAGTTCAAGTGGATTTGGGGGCATTTAATGGGGATTTGGGGCAGTTCAAGGGGATTTGGGGCAGTTGAAGGGGATTTAGGGGTTCTAGAGGGGTTTTGGGGGCAGTTCAAGGGGATTTGGGGCAGTTCAAGGGGCTTTGGGGACATTTGGGGGATTTCAAGGGGCTTTGGGGAGGGCTCAGTGTGGCCTGGGGGGTGTCAGGGGGTTCAAACCCCCCCCAATGTCCCCAGTGTGTCCCCAATGTCCCCCCAATGTCCCCCCAATGTGTCCCCAGTGTGTCCCCAATGCGTCCCCAATGTGTCCCCAATGCGTCCCCAATGCCCCCCCAATGTCCCCAATGTGTCCCCAGTGTGTCCCCAATGTCCCCCCAATGTGTCCCCAGTGTGTCCCCAATGCGTCCCCAATGCGTCCCCAATGCGTCCCCAATGCCCCCCCAATGTCCCCAATGTGTCCCCAATGTGTCCCCAATGTCCCCCCAATGTCCCCAATGTGTCCCCAGTGTGTCCCCAATGTGTCCCCAATGTGTCCCCAATGTCCCCAATGTGTCCCCAATGCCCCCAATGTGTCCCCAATGTCCCCCCAATGTCCCCAATGTGTCCCCAATGTGTCCCCAGTGTGTCCCCAATGTGTCCCCAATGTGTCCCCAATGTCCCCAATGTGTCCCCAATGTGTCCCCAATGTGTCCCCAATGTCCCCAATGTCCCCAATGTCCCCAGTGTGTCCCCAATGTCCCCAATGTGTCCCCAATGTCCCCCCAATGTCCCCAGATGGCCCTCGGAAGGCGGCGTCAGTGGCAGCTGCTCCCAGGGCAGGTGAGACCTGAGAGCCCCCGGTGTCCCCAGGACCCCTCCCCAGTGTCCCCAGTGTCCCCAGGACCCCTCCCAGTGTCCCCAGTGTCCCCAGTGTGCCCAGGACCCCTCCCAGTGTCCCCAGTGTCCCCAGGACCCCTCCCCAATGTCCCCAGTGTCCCCAGGACCCCTCCCAGTGTCCCCAGGACCCCTCCCAGTGTCCCCAAGCCACTCCTGATGTCCCCAAGCCACTCCTGCTGTCCCCAAGGCCGCCCTTTCCCTGTCCCCAGTGTCCCCAAGGCCCTCCCAGTGTCCCCAAGGCCCTCCCAGTGTCCCCAAGGTGCCCCTCCCTTGTCCTTAGTTCCTTTCCCGGTGTCCCCAGGGCCACCTCTGCCCTGTCCCCAGTGTCCCCAGGTCTCTCACCAATGTCCCCAAGCCCCCCCAATGTCCTCGGTCCCTTCCTCATGGCCCCAAGCCCCTCCCAGTGTCCCCAAGCCCCTCCCAATGTCCCCAAGGCCGCCCTTTCCCTGTCACCAGTGTCCCCAAACCTCTCCCAGTGTCCCCAGGGTGCCCCTCCCTTGTCCCCAAGCCCTCCCCAGTGTCCCCAGGGCCCCTCCCCAGTGTCCCCAATGTCCCCAAGCCCTCCCCAGTGTCCCCAGGAGCCCTCCTGATGTCCCCAGGGTCCCCTTTGGCACCCCCTCAATGTGCCCAAGCCCCTCCCGATGTCCCCAAACTCCCCTCCAATGTCCCCACTCTGCATCCCAATGTCCCCACTCCTCTTCTGATGTCCCCAGTCCCTTTCCCAATGTCCCCAAACCCCTCTGGATGTCCCCAAACCCCTCTGGAAGTCCCCAAACCCCTCCGGGTGTCCCCAAACCCCTCTGGGTGTCCCCAAACCCCCCTGAATGTCCCCAATCCCCCCTGGATGTCCCCAAACCCCTCCAGGTGTCCCCAAACCCCCCTGGATGTCCCCAATCCCCTCAGAATGTCCCCAATCCCCTCTGGATGTCCCCAGTCCCCTCCAGGTGTCCCCAATCCCCTCTGGATGTCCCCAATCCCCTCAGAATGTCCCCAATCCCCCCTGGATGTCCCCAATCCCCCCTGGATGTCCCCAAACCCCTCCAGGTGTCCCCAAACCCCCCTGGATGTCCCCAATCCCCTCTGGATGTCCCCAATCCCCCCTGGATGTCCCCAATCCCCTCTGGATGTCCCCAATCCCCTTTGTCCCTCCCCAGGCTCAGCCACGAGCACGGCGAGCTCCAAGGGCGCTGTCCCCAATCCCCTCTGGGTGTCCCCAATCCTCCCTGGATGTCCCCAAATCCCCTCTGGGTGTCCCTAAACCCCCCTGGATGTCCCCAATCCCCTCTGGATGTCCCCAATCCCCCCTGGATGTCCCCAATCCCCTCTGGATGTCCCCAATCCCCTTTGTCCCTCCCCAGGCTCAGCCACAAGCACGGCGAGCTCCAAGGGCACCTGTCCCTTTCCCAATGTCCCCAATCCCCCCTGGATGTCCCCAATCCCTTCCCCAATGTCCCCAAACCCCTCCAGGTGTCCCCAATCCCCTCTGGATGTCCCCAATCCCCTTTGTCCCTCCAGGCTCAGCCACGAGCACGGCGAGCTCCAAGGGCTCCTGTCCCTTTCCCAATGTCCCCAATCCCCTCAGAATGTCCCCAATCCCCTCTGGATGTCCCCAAACCCCTCTGGATGTCCCCAAACCCCCCTGGGTGTCCCCACTCCCCCCTGGATGTCCCCAATCCCCTCTGGGTGTCCCCAGACCCCCCTGGATGTCCCCAGACCCCCCTGGATGTCCCCAATCCCCTTTGTCCCCCCAGGCTCAGCCACGAGCACGGCGAGCTCCGAGGGCTCCTGTCCCTTTCCCAATGTCCCCAAACCCCTCTGGGTGTCCCCAAACCCCCCTGGATGTCCCAAATCCCCTCTGGAAGTCCCCAAACCCCTCCAGGTGTCCCCAATCCCCTCCGGGTGTCCCCACTCCCCCCTGGATGTCCCCAATCCCCTCTGGATGTCCCCAATCCCCTCTGGGTGTCCCTAATTCCCCCTGGATGTCCCCACTCCCCCCTGGATGTCCCCAATCCCCTCTGGATGCCCCCAATCCCCTCTGGGTGTCCCCAATCCCCTCTGGATGTCCCCAGTCCCTTTCCCAATGACCCCAAGCCCCTCCCAATGTCCCCACTCCCTTTCCCGATGTCCCCACTCCCCCCTGGATGTCCCCAATCCCCCCTGGATGTCCCCAATCCCCTCAGAATGTCCCCAATCCCCTTTGTCCCCCCCAGGCTCAGCCACGAGCACGGCGAGCTCCAAGGGCTCCTGTCCCTTCCCCAATGTCCCCAATCCCCCCTGGATGTCCCCAATCCCCTTTGTCCCCCCAGGCTCAGCCACGAGCACGGCGAGCTCCAATGTCCCCAATCCCCCCTGGATGTCCCCAATCCCCTTTGTCCCTCCCCAGGCTCAGCCACGAGCACGGCGAGCTCCAAGGGCACCAAGTCCCTTCCCCAATGTCCCCAATCCCCTCTGGATGTCCCCAAACCCCCCTGGATGTCCCCAATCCCCTTTGTCCCTCCCCAGGCTCAGCCACGAGCACGGCGAGCTCCAAGGGCGCCTGTCCCTTTCCCAATGTCCCCAATCCCCCCTGGATGTCCCCAATCCCTTCCCCAATGTCCCCAAACCCCTCCAGGTGTCCCCAATCCCCTCTGGATGTCCCCAATCCCCTTTCCCCTCCCCAGGCTCAGCCACGAGCACGGCGAGCTCCAAGGGCGCCCCCAAGCGGCCGCCCTGGGACCTGCGGGGGCAGCTCGGGGACCTGCGGGAGGCGCTGGGCCGGGCCCAGGAGCGGCTGCAGGGCCTGGACAGCGAGAAAAGGGAACTGGAGAGCGGCAACCGAGCCCTGAGAGAGCGGCTGCAGCAGCTGCAGAGGGAGCTGGGGGAGAGGGAGAGCAGAGAGAGCAGCCTGTGCACCAGGGTCGGGTGAGAAATGGGCCTAAATCCGCTAAAAACTGCACCTAAATCTGCTTAAAACTGCCCCAAACGCACCCACATCCCCTGCAGAGGGAGCTGGGGGAGAGGGAGAGCAGAGAGAGCAGCCTGTGCACCAGGGTCGGGTGAGAAATGGGCCTAAATGGGCCTAAATCTGCTTAAAACTGCACCTAAATCCAGCAAAACCTGCCCCAAATGCACCCACATCCCCCTGCTGGGAGAGAGGGAGAGCAGGGAGAGCAGCCTGTGCACCAGGGTCGGGTGAGAAATGGGCCTAAATGGGCCTAAATCTGCTAAAAACTGCCCCAAATGCATCAAAAACTGCCCCAAATGCACTGAGACTGCCCCAAATGCACTGAGACTGCCCCAAATGCACTGAGACTGCCCCAAATCCACTGAAACCTGCACCTAAATCTGCTTAAAACTGCTCCAAACCCATCAAAAACTGCCCCAAATGCATCAAAACCTGCCCCAAACGCACCCACATCCCCCTGCAGAGGGAGCTGGGAGAGAGGGAGAGCCGGGAGAGCAGCCTGTGCACCAGGGTCGGGTGAGAAACGGGCCTAAATCCGCTAAAAACTGCACAAAAATCCATCAAAACCTGCCCCAAACGCACCCACATCCCCTGCAGAGGGAGATGGGAGAGAGGGAGAGCCGGGAGAGCAGCCTGTGCACCAGGGTCGGGTGAGAAATGGGCCTAAATGTGCCTAAATCTGCTAAAAACTGCACCTAAATCCAGCAAAACCTGCCCCAAATGCACCCACATCCCCTGCAGAGGGAGCTGGGAGAGAGGGAGAGCCGGGAGAGCAGCCTGTGCACCAGGGTCGGGTGAGAAATGGGCCTAAATGGGCCTAAATCTGCTAAAAACTGCACCTAAATCTGCTTAAAACTGCCCCAAATGCACCCACATCCCCTGCTGGGAGAGAGGGAGAGCAGAGAGAGCAGCCTGTGCACCAGGGTCGGGTGAGAAATGGGCCTAAATCTGCTAAAAACTGCACCTAAATCTGCTTAAACCTGCCCCAAACGCACCCACATCCCCTGCTGGGAGAGAGGGAGAGCAGAGAGAGCAGCCTGTGCACCAGGGTCGGGTGAGAAATGGGCCTAAATGTGCTAAAAACTGCACAAAAATCCATCAAAAACTGCCCCAAATCCACTGAAACCTGCACCTAATGCATCAAAACCTGCCCCAAACACACCCACATCCCCTGCAGAGGGAGCTGGGAGAGAGAGAGAGCCGGGAGAGCAGCCTGTGCACCAGGGTCGGGTGAGAAACGGGCCTAAATCCGCTAAAAACTGCACCTAAATCTGCTTGAAACTGCACCGAAATCCATCAAAAACTGCCCCAAATGCATCAAAAACTGCTCCAAATGCATCAAAACCTGCCCCAAATGCACTGAAACCTGCCCAAAACACACCCACGTCCCCCTGCTGGGAGAGAGGGAGAGCAGGGAGAGCAGCCTGTGCACCAGGGTCGGGTGAGAAACGGGCCTAAATCTGCTAAAAACTGCACAAAAATTCATCCAAACCTGCCCCAAACGCACTGAAACTGCCCCAAATCCATCCAAACCTGCCCCAAACGCACCCACATCCCCCTGCAGAGGGAGCTGGGGGAGAGGGAGAGCAGGGAGAGCAGCCTGTGCACCAGGGTCGGGTGAGAAATGGGCCTAAATGTGCTGAAAACTGCACAAAAATCCATCAAAAACTGCCCCAAATCCACTGAAACCTGCACCTAATGCATCAAAAACTGCCCCAAATGCACCCACATCCCCTGCAGAGGGAGCTGGGAGAGCAGGGAGAGCAGAGAGAGCAGCCTGTGCACCAGGGTCGGGTGAGAAATGGGCCTAAATCCCCTGAAACCTGCACCTAAATCTGCTTAAACCTGCCCCAAACGCACCCACATCCCCTGCAGAGGGAGCTGGGAGAGCAGGGAGAGCAGAGAGAGCAGCCTGTGCACCAGGGTCGGGTGAGAAATGCACCCAAATCCCCTGAAACCTGCACCTAAATCTGCTTAAACCTGCCCCAAACGCACCCACATCCCCTGCAGAGGGAGCTGGGAGAGAGGGAGAGCAGAGAGAGCAGCCTGTGCACCAGGGTTGGGTGAGAAATGGGCCTAAATCTGCTTAACACTGCACAAAAATCCATCCAAAACTGCCCCAAACGCACCCACATCCCCTGCAGAGGGAGCTGGGAGAGAGGGAGAGCCGGGAGAGCAGCCTGTGCACCAGGGTCGGGTGAGAAATGGGCCTAAATGGGCCTAAATCTGCTTAAAACTGCACCTAAATCCAGCAAAACCTGCCCCAAATGCACCCACATCCCCCTGCTGGGAGAGAGGGAGAGCAGAGAGAGCAGCCTGTGCACCAGGGTCGGGTGAGAAATGGGCCTAAATGGGCCTAAATCTGCTTAAAATGCACTGAAAACTGCTCTAAATCCATCCAGACTGCACCAAGTCCTTCAAAACCTGACCAAAATCCTGACAAACTGCATCAAAATCCATCCAAACTGCCTCAGAATCCTGAAAAACTGCCCCCAAATCCACCAAAACTGAACCAAACTCATCCAAACTGCCCCAAAATCCTCCAAACCTGACCAAAATCCATCCAAACTGCCCCAAAATCCATCAAAGCCTGGCCAAAATCCATCCAAACCTGACCAAAATCCATCAAACTGCCCCAAATTCAATCAAAACCTGGAAAAAATCCACTTAAAACTGCCCCACAATCCATCCAAACTGCCCCAAAATCATCCAAACCTGACTAAAATCCATCAAACTGCCCCAAAATCCACCAAACCTGACTAAAATCCATCTTAAGTTCCCCAAAATCCACTAAAACCTGACCAAAATCCATCCAAACTGCCCCAAAATCAATCAAAACCTGGAAAAATCCACTTAAAACTGCCCCAAAATCCATCCAAACTGCCCCAAAATCATCCAAACCTGGCCAAAATCCATCTAAAGTGCCCCAAAATCCATTAAAAGCTGACCAAAATCCACCCAAACTGCCCCAAAATCCACTAAAACCTGACCAAAATCCATCAAACTGCCCCAAAATCCATCAAAGCCTGACCAAAATCCACCCAAACTGCCCCAAAATCCACCAAAACCTGACCAAAATCCATCAAACTGTCCCAAAATCCATTAAAACCAGACCAAAATCCATCCAAACTTCCCCAAAATCCATTAAAACCTGACTAAAATCCATCTAAAGTGCCCTAAAATCCACCAAAATCCATCTTAAGTGCCCCAAAATCCTCCCAACCTGACCAAAATCCATCAAACTGCCCCAAAATCCATTCAAACCTGACTAAAATCCATCAAACTGCCCCCAAATCCACCAAACCCCCTCCAAAGTGCCCCAAATTCCCCTCGTGAGGGAGCACAGGTGCTGTGAGAGCAGCCTCAGCTCCAGAGTTGGGTGAGAAATGCACCAAAATCCATCAAAAATGCACCAAAATCCATCAAAAATGCACCAAAATCCATCAAAACTGTCCCAGATCCCTAAAAATCCTGCCCTGAGAAAATAAATCCCTTAAAATCCCTCGAAAGATCCCTCCTGATATTCCCTAAAATCCTCCTGAGAAATTCCTAATTCACCTCAAATTCACCTAAAATCCTCCAAATGTGGTTTTTCCCAAATCTACTCAAGATCCCCTCAAAATTTCTCTAAAAGCTTTCAAAAGATCCTGGAATTCCTCCAAAAGTCCCCCAAATTATCCCACATTTCCCCCAAATTTTCCTTTGAAATTTGAGATTCCCAAAATTCCTTCAGAACCTTTCGGAAAATCCCTGAAATTTCCCAAAATCCCCATAATTCTCTCAGAACCCTTCTGAAATTCCTGAAGTTTCCACAAATTGCTCCAAAACCCCTCATGATCCCCAAAATTCCCTCAGAAACTTTTGGGAAATCCCAGAAAATTCTCCAAATCCCCTCAAAACCCCTCATGATCCCCAAAATCCCCTCAAAACTCTTTGGAAAATCCCTGAAATTTCCCTGAATTGCTCTAAAACGCCTCAAGATCCCCAAAATTCCTTCAGAACCCTTCTGAAAATCCCTGAAATTTCCCAAAATCCCCATAATTCCCTCAGAACCCTTTGGAAATTCCTGAAGTTTCCACAAATTGCTCCAAAACCCCTCATGATCCCCAAAATCCCCTCAGAACTCTTTGGAAAATCCCTGAAATTTCCACAAATCCCCTCAAAACCCCTCAAGATCCCCAATATTTTCCTCAGAACTCTTCGGGAAATCCCTGAAATTTCCTGAATCCCCTCATGATCTCCAATATTCCCTCAGAATCTTTCAGGAATCCTTCAGGAAATCCCTGAAATTTCCTGAATCCTCTCAAGAAACCCAATATTTCCCTTGGAACCCTTCAGGAAATCCCTGAAATTTCCTGACTCCCCTCAAGATCCCCAATATTCCCTCAGAACCCTTCAGGAAATCCCTGAAATTTCCTGAATCCCCTCAAGATCCCCAATATTCCCTCAGAACCCCTCAGGAAATCCCTGAAATTTCCTGAATCCCCTCAAGATCTCCAATATTCCCTCAGAACCCTTCAGGAAATCCCTGAAATTTCCTGAATCCCCTCATGATCCCCAATATTTCCCTCAGAACTCTTCGGGAAATCCCTGAAATTTCCTGAATCCCCTCAAGATCCCCAATATTCCCTCAGAACCCTTCAGGAAATCCCTGAAATTTCCTGAATCCCCTCAAGATCCCCAATATTCCCTCAGAATCTTTCAGGAAATCCCTGAAATTTCCTGAAGCCCCTCAAGATCTCCAATATTCCCTCAGAATCTTTCAGGAATTCTTCAGGAAATCCCTGAAATTTCCTGAATCCTCTCAAGAAACCCAATATTTCCCTTGGAACCCTTCAGGAAATCCCTGAAATTTCCTGAAACCCCTCAAGATCCCCAAAATTCCCTCAGAATCTTTCAGGAAATCCCTGAAATTTCCTGAATCCCCTCAAGATCCCCAATATTCCCTCAGAAACCTTCAGGAAATCCCTGAAATTTCCTGAATCCCCTCATGATCTCCAATATTTTCCTCAGAACCCTTCAGGAAATCCCTGAAATTTCCTGAATCCCCTCATGATCTCCAATATTCCCTCAGAATCTTTCAGGAATCCCTCAGGAAATCCCCGAAATTTCCTGAATCCCCTCATGATCCCCAATATTCCCTCAGAACCCTTCAGGAAATCCCTGAAATTTCCTGAATCCCCTCAAGATCCCCAATATTCCCTCAGAAACCTTCAGGAAATCCCTGAATTTTCCTGAATCCCCTCAAGATCCCAAATATTCCCTCAGAACCCTTCAGGAAATCCCTGAAATTTCCTGACTCCCCTCAAGATCTCAAATATTCCCTCAGAACCCTTCAGGAAATCCCCAGAATTTCCTGACTCCCCTCAAGATCCCCAATATTCCCTCAGAACCCTTCAGGAAATCTCTGAAATTTCCTGAATCCCCTCATGATCTCCAATATTCCCTCAGAACCCTTCAGGAAATCCCTGAAATTTCCTGAACCTCCTCATGATCCCCAATATTCCCTCAGAACCCTTCAGGAAATCCCCGAAATTTCCTGAAGCCCCTCAAGATCCCCAATATTTCCCTCAGAATCTTTCAGGAATCCCTCAGGAAATCCCTGAAATTTCCTGAACCCCCTCAATCTCCAAAAGTCCCTCCGAACCCTCCTGAAAATTCCCCAAATCCCTCAAGAAACTCACCCGAAACGCCTCGAACTGCCCTAAAATCCCCGATTTTGTGGGATTGCCCCGTTTCCCACAGCTCCCTGGAGCTGGAGGTGTCTCAGTGCCGTGAGGAGCTGGAGCAGAGCCGGGGCCGGGTGGAGGCCCTGGAGGCCGAGGAGCGGCGGCTGCAGGCGCAGGAGCAGCAGCGGCGGCAGGAGAGGGACGAGGCCCTGGGCCGGGCACAGGCGCTGTCGGAGCAGCTGGAGAACACTGGGGTAGGGCCCCCAATTCCTGAGAAATCCCTGAAAAAACGGGAATTTTGGAGCCATTTTGAGCTTTCCCATCTGGAATCCATTGGTGAGGGGGGGAATGGTGAAAAATGGCGGGAAGCTGTGAGGGGAAAATCCGCCAGGGGGCGCCAAAAAGGGCGGGAAAATGAGGGGTTGGCACCAATTTGGGGTTTTTTGGCACCAAAATCGCTCTGAAAGTGCCTTGAAATGTGGGGGAAATGGGAATTTTCACCAATCCAGCTGCTTCTGGCTCCAAACTCCCTCGAGGGTTCCTGAACATGTGCAAAACCCTGGGATTTTGGAGCTGCTTTGTTGCTCTCTGACCTCAAATCCGCCAGGGGGCACCAAAAAAAGGAGGGGAAATGTGGGGTTTGTGCCAATTCCGGCTTTCTTGGGGTCAAAATCCTTCAGGGGAACTTCAAAACTTGGGAAAGGTGGGAATTTTCACTAATTCAGCTGCTTTTGCACCCAAAATCCCTCAGGGGGTGCTTCAGAATCCACAAAAAACCCGGGAATTTGGAGCCGTTTTGTTGTTCCAGAGGCCCCAGAAAGTGGCAGGAAAATGAGGGTTTGTGGCAATTCTGGCTTTTTGGTGTCAGAAATTCTTCAGAGGTACCCCTCACAATGTGGGGAAAATGGGAATTTTCACCAATTCAGCTGCTTTTGCAACCAAAATCCTTCTCAGTGCTTCAAAATTATTGAAAAATTGGGATTTTAGAGCTGTTCAGTCACTCTCCAGGCTGAAAGCCACCAGGAGTGCCAGAAAAGGTTGGGAAAATGATGGGGTTGTATCAATTCCGGATTTTTTCGTGTCAAAATTTCTCAGGGAGAAATGTGGGGAAAATCGTGAAAAAATGAGAATTTTGCACCTGAAATCCCTCAAGGTGTCCAAAATGTTGGGAAAAAAGGGAATTTGAATCATTTTTGCTGTGTTTCAACTCGAAATCTGCTAGGGAGCAACAAAAGAGGCGGAAAAATGAGGGCTTTGCCTGGATTGTGGCAAAATCCCTCAGAAAACGCCTCAGAATATGGGAATTTTAACCCCAAATTCCTGGGAGAATGCCAGAAAATCTGCAAAATATGAGGAAAACTGGGATTTTTTTTTTGCGAGTTTCTCTCCTGAGCAGCTGAAAAGGCTCAGAAGCTTGGGGGGAATTGGGGATTTTGAGGGTTTTTTTAAGAAGGCTCAGAAGTGAAGGGGGAATTGGGGATTCTGAGGGTTTTTGGCAGAAAGTTCAGAATGGAGGGGGGAATTGGGGATTTTGGGGTTTTTTTGCAGAAGGCTCAGAAGCTTGGGGGGAATTGGGGATTTTGAGGGTTTTTGGCAGAAGGCTCAGAAGCTTGGGGGAATTGGGGATTTTGAGGGTTTTTTGCAGAAGGCTCAGAAGCTTGGGGGGAATTGGGGATTTTGGGGTTTTTTGCAGAATGCTCAGAAGCTTTGGGGTATTGGGGGGGATTTTGAGAGTTTTTTTCAGAATGCTCAGAAGCTTTGGGGAATTGGGGATTTTGAGGGTTTTTTGCCGAAGGCTCAGAAGTGAGGGGGAATTGGGGGGGATTTTGAGGGTTTTTTGCCGAAGGCTCAGAAGCTTGGGGGGATTGGGGAAGATTCTGAGGGTTTTCTGCAGAATGCTCAGAAGCTTTGGGGTATTGGGGGGGATTCTGAGGGGTTTTGCCGAAGGCTCAGAATTGAAGGGGAATTGGGGGGGATTCTGAGGGTTTTTTGCAGAATGCTCAGAAAGGAGGGAGAATTGGGGGGGATTCTGAGGGTTTTTTGCAGACGGCTCAGAAGCCAGGGGGGAATTGGGGATTCTGAGTTTTTTTTGCAGAATGCTCAGAAAGGAGGGAGAATTGGGGGGGATTCTGAGGTTTTTTTGCACAAGGCTCAGAATCTTTGTGGAATTGGGGGTGATTCTGAGGGTTTTTGGCAGAAGGCTCAGAATCTTTGTGGAACTGGGGGTGATTTTGAGGTTTTTTTGCACAAGGCTCAGAAGCTTTGTGGAATTGGGGGTGATTCTGAGGGGTTTTTTTGCACAAGGCTCAGAAGCTTTGTGGAACTGGGGGTGATTCTGAGGTTTTTTTGCACAAGGCTCAGAATCTTTGTGGAACTGGGGGTGATTCTGAGGGTTTTTTGCACAAGGCTCAGAATCTTTGTGGAACTGGGGGCGATTCTGAGGGGTTTTTTTGCACAAGGCTCAGAATCTTTGTGGAACTGGGGGTGATTCTGAGGTTTTTTTTGCCTTTCCCCCTCAGGCCCAGCTGCAGCAGGCGCAGCAGCAGCTGCAGGAGCAGCTGGAGCAGGTGGCGGCGCTGCGCGAGCTCGAGGCCTCGCAGCGGGCGCTGCTGGCCGAGCACGAGGAGCGCATCCACCTGCTGGAGATGGAGCGGCGCCGCCTGCACAACGACATCCAGGAGCTCCGGGTATGGCTTCAGGGGTGTTGTGTTCTGGGGGGGAGGGACTGAGGGGGGAGGCCTCAATGGGGGAATCCCTGTTTTTTGGGGGGTTTTCCTATTTGGGAATATCTGCGTGTTCTGCGTGAGGGGAGAGCCCCGGTTCCTGTGAGGGGAGACACCATGGACCAGGCCCAATGACTGAACCCCAAGTTTTTAGGGTTTTTTCAGAGAAATGTCTGTGTGTTTTGTGTGAGGGGAGACCCTGGGACTGCTCCCAAGGGCTGAATCCCATTTTTGTGGAGTTTTCTCAGGAAAACATCTGCGTGTTCTGTGTGAGGGGACACCCCCGGTTCTTGAGCGGGGAGACACCCTGGACCAGGCCCAATGAGTGAATCATGATTTGTTTGGGTTTTCCAGGGGAATATCTGTGTGTTTTGTGTGAGGGGAGACCCCCAGGACTGCCCTTGAGGGCTGAATCCCGATTTTGTGGGGTTTTTTCAGGAAAACTGCACATTCTGTGTGAGGGGGGATCCCCTGGTTCCTGAGGGGAGAGCCCCTCAGGACTGGGTCCAATGACTGAACCCCAAGTGTTTTGGGGTTTTTCAAGGAAATGTCTGTGTGTTCTGTGTGAGGGGAGACCCTGGGACTGCTCCCAAGGGCTGAATCCCATTTTTGTGGAGTTTTCTCAGGGGAATATCTGCGTGTTCTGTGTTAGGGGAGACTCCCGGTTCCTGAGGGGGGAGACACCATGGACTGGGCCCAATGACTAAATCACGTTTTTTGGGGTTTTTCCAGGGGAATATCTGTGTGTTTTGTGTGAGACGAGACCCCCTGGACTGCTCCCAAGGGCTGAATCCCAATTTTGTGGGGTTTTGTCAGAGAAACATCTGCATGAGGGAACACCCCCGGTTCCTGAGGGGGGAGACACCATGGACCAGGCCTAATGACTGAATCCCAATTTTTTTGGGTTTTTCAGGGAAATGTCTGTGTGTTCTGTGTGAGGGGAGACCCTGGGACTACCCTTGAGGGCTGAATCCCATTTTTGTGAGGTTTTTCCAGGAAAACAACTGCGTGTTCTGTGTGAGGGGAGACCCCTGGTTCCTGAGGGGAAAGAGACCCCCAGAACCAGGCCCAATGACTGAATCACAATTTTTGGGGTTTTCCAGGGGAATATCTGCATGTTCTCTGTGAAGGGAGACCCCCAGGACTGTCCCTGAGGGCTGAATCCCATTTTTGTGGGGTTTTTCAGGAAAACGTCTGCGTGTTCTGTGTGACAGGAGTCCCCCGTTCCTGAGGGGGGAGACACCATGGACCAGGCCTAATGGCTGAACCCCAAGTTTTTAGGGGTTTTTCAGGGAAATGTCTGTGTGTTCTGTGTGAGGGGAGACCCTGGGACTACCCTTTGAGGCCTGAACCCCATTTTTGTGGGGTTTTTCCTGGAAAACATCTGTGTGTTCTGTGTGAGGGGAGACCCCTGGTTCCTGAGCGGGGAGACACCAGGGGTCAGGCCCAATGAGTGAATCACGATTTTTTTTGGGTTTTCCAGGGGAATATCTGTGTGTTTTGTGTGAGGGGAGACCCCCCTGGATTGCTCCCAAGGGCTGAATCCCATTTTTGTGGGGTTTTTCCAGGAAAACGTCTGCGTGTTCTGTGTGAGGGGAGATCCCCTGTTCCTGAGGGGGGAGACACCCTGGACCAGGCCTAATGGCTGAACCCCAAGTTTTAGGGTTTTTTCAGGGAAATGTCTGTGTGTTCTGTGTGAGGGGAGACCCTGGGACTGCCCCTGAGGGCTGAATCCCATTTTTGTGGGGTTTTCTCAGGGGAATATCTGTGTGTTCTGTGTTAGGGGAGACCCCCGGTTCCTGAGGGGGGAGACACCCTGGATCAGGCCCAATGACTAAATCACGTTTTTTGGGGTTTTTCCAGGAAAATATCTGTGTGTTCTGTGTGAGGGGAGATCCCCTGTTCCTGAGGGGAAAGAGACCCCCAGAACCAGGCCCAATGACTGAATCACGATTTTTAGGGGTTTTCTAGGGAAATGTCTGTGTGTTCTGTGTGAGGGGAGACCCTGGGACTACCCTTGAGGGCTGAATCCCATTTTTGTGGGGTTTTTCCAGGAAAACATCTGCGTGTTCTGTGTGAGGGGAGTCCCCCTGTTCCTGAGGGGGGAGACACCCTGGACCAGGCCCAATTACTAACTCCCAGTTTTTTGGGGTTTTCCAAGGGAACATCCATTAATTCAATGCCTCAATCCCAATTTTGGGTTTTCCCAGGGGAACACCCATGAATCTGGTGCCTCAATCCCGTTGTTATTTTGATTTCCCAGGGTCACACCCACCAATCCCACCCCTCAATCCCATTTATATTTTTCTTTTCTCACCAATCCCACCCCTCATTCCCATTGTTATTTTGATTTCCCTGGGTCACACCCACCAATCCCACTCCTCATTCCCGTTGTTATTTTTGTTTCCCACCAATCCCAGCCCTCAATCCCGCTGCTGTTATTTTGATTTCCCAGGGTCACACCCCTGAATCCCAGCCCTCAATCCCGTTGTTATTTGATTCCCCACCAATCCCAGCCCTCATTCCCATTTATATTTTGGTTCCCCACCAATCCCACCCCTCATTCCCTTGTTATTTTGGTTCCCCACCAATCCCACCCCTCATTCCCTTGTTGTTATTTGGTTCCCCACCAATCCCACCCCTCATTCCTGTTGTTATTTTTGTTTCCCACCAATCCCAGCCCTCATTCCCGTGCTGTTATTGTGATTTCCCACCAATCCCACCCCTCATTCCCATTTATATTTTGGTTCCCCACCAATCCCACCCCTCATTCCCGTTGTTATTTTGTTCCCCACCAATCCCATCCCTCATTCCCATTGCTGTTATTTTGATTTCCCAGGGTCACACCCCTGACTCCAGTGCCTCAATCCCGTTTTACTGTGGTTTTCCAGGGTCACACGCACCAATCCCACCCCTCAATCCCATTTATATTTTGATTTCCCACCAATCCCATCCCTCATTCCCGTTGTTATTTCGGTTCCCAGGGTCACACCCCTGACTCCAGTGCCTCATTCCCATTGATATTTCATTTCCCAGGGTCACACCCCTTTATCCCACCCCTCATTCCCTTGCTGTTATTTGGTTTCCCAGGGTCACACTCCTTTATCCCAGCCCTCATTCCCGTTCTGTTATTTCCTTTCCCACCAATCCCAGCCCTCATTCCCATTGATATTTCATTTCCCAGGGTCACACCCCTTTATCCCAGCCCTCATTCCCTTGTTGTTATTTCCTTTCCCACCAATCCCAGCCCTCATTCCCTTGCTGTTATTTCCTTTCCCACCAATCCCAGCCCTCATTCCCGTGCTGTTTTTCCTTTCCCAGGGGAACATCCGCGTGTTCTGCCGCGTGCGGCCGCTGCTGCCCGAGGAGCGCGAGCGCCAGCGGGGGCTGCCCCACCTGCACTTCCCCCCGCAGGACGCGCGCAGCCTGGTGCTCACCCGGCCCGACGATGTCAGTGCCTGGCTGCAAACGCGCCCCCTGCACCCAAAAACGGCTCTGGCCTCCCAAAAACCCTTTTCCCCTCCCAAAAACCCTTTGCCCCTTCTCAAAAACCCTTTGCCCCTCCCAAAAACCCTTTGCCCCTTCTCAAAAACCCTTTGCCCCTCCCAAAAACCCTTTGCCCCTTCTCAAAAACCCTTTGCACCTCCCAAAAACCCTTTGCCCCTCCCAAAAACCCTTTGCCCCTCCCAAAAACCCTTTGCCCCTCCCAAAAACCCTTTGCCCCTCCCAAAAACCCTTTTCCCCCTCCCAAAATCCCTTTTTCTCCTCCTCAAAATCCTTTTTCCCTCCCAAAACCCCTTTTCCCGTACCAAAATCTCTTTTTCTCCTCCCAAAATCTTTTTCTCCTCAAAACCCCCTTTTCTCCTCCCTAAACCCCTTTTCCCTCCCAAAATCCCTTTTTCTCCTCCTCAAAAACCCTTTTGCCCTCCTAAACCCCCTTTCCCCCTCCCAAAACCCCTTTTCCCCTCCTCAAAAACCCCTTTTTCTCTTCCCAAAATCTCTTTTGCTCCTCCCAAAACCCCTTTTGCTCCTCCTCAAAATCCCTTTTCCCTCCCAAAATCCCTTTTTTTTCTCCCAAACCCCCTTTTTCTCCTCCTCAAAACCCCTTTTTCTCTTCCCAAAACCCCTTTTTCTCTTCCCAAAACCCCTTCTCCCCTCCCAAAACCCCTTTTTCTCCTCCTCAAAATCCTTTTTCCCCTCCCCAAACCCCCTTTTCTCTTCCCAAAATCCCTTTTTCTCTTCCCAAAATCCCTTTCCCCCTCCCAAACCCCTTTTTCTCTTCCCAAAACCCCTTTTTCTCCTCAAAACCCCTTTTTCTTCTCCCAAACCCCCTTTTCTCTTCCCAAAATCACTTTTCCCCCCCCAAACCCCTTTTTCTCTTCCCATAACCCCTTTTTCTCTTCCCAAAATTTCTTTTCCCCCCCTCAAAACCCCTTTTCCCCTCCCAAACCCCCGTTTTCTTTTCCCAAACCCCTTTTTCTCTTCCCAAAACCCCCTTTTCCCCTCCCAAAATCCCTTTTCCCTCCCAAAATCCCTTTTTCCCCTCCCAAAACCCCATTCTTTTTGCCCCAAACCCCATTTCTTTGCCCAAACCCCATTTTTTTGCCCCAATCCCCATTATTTTGCCCCAAATCTTCATTTTTTTGCCCAAACCCCATTTCTTTGCCCCAAACCCCATTTTTTTGCCCCAAATCTCCATCTTTTTGCCCAATTTCCCATTTCTTTGCCCCAAATCTCCATTTTTTGCCCAATTTCCCATTTTTTTTGCCCCAAACCCCATTTTTTTGCCCCAAATCTCCATTTTTTGCCCAATTTCCCATTTTTTGCCCCAAATCTCCATTATTTTGCCCCAATCCCCATTATTTTGCCCCAAATCTCCATTTGTTTGCCCAATTTCCCATTTTTTGCCCCAAACCCCATTTTTTTGCCCCAAATCTCCATTTTTTGCCTAATTTCCCGTTTTTTTTGCCCCAAATCTCGCTGTTTTCACCCAATTTCCCATTTTTTTTGCCCCAAATCTCCATTTTTTCACCCAATTTCCCGTTTTTTGCCCCAAAGCTCCATTTGTTTGCCCCAAACCCCATTATTTTGCCCCAAATCTCCATTCTTTTGCCCATTTCCCATTTTTCGCCCCGAATCTCCATTTTTTGCCCAATTTCCCATTTTTTGCCCCAAATCTCCCTGTTTTTGCCCCAATCCCCATTTTTTTGCCCCAAATCTTCATTTGTTTGTCCAATCCCCATTTTTTGCCCCAAATCTCCATTTTTTGCCTAATTTCCCGTTTTTTTGCCCCAAATCTCCCTGTTTTCACCCAATTTCCCATTTTTTTGCCCCAAATCTCCATTTTTTCACCCAATTTCCCGTTTTTTGCCCCAAATCTCCATTTTTTGCCCAATTTCCCATTTCTTTGCCCTAAATCTCAATTTTTTCACCCAATTTCCTGTTTTTTGCCCCAAATCTCCATTTTTTGCCCAATTTCCTGGTTTTTTGCCCCAAATCTCCATTTTTTTGCCCAATTTCCCATTATTTTGCCCCAAATCTCCATTTTTTTGCCCAAACCCCATTTCTTTGCCCCAATCCCCATTTTTTTGCCCCAAATCTCCATTTTTTTGCCCAAACCCCATTTTTTTGCCCCAATCCCCATTTCTTTGCCCCAAACCCTCATTTTTTTGCCCAATTTCCTGGTTTTTTTGCCCCAAATCTCCCTGGTTTTGCCCAATTTCCCATTTTTTGCCCCAAACCCCCATTTTTTTGCCCCAAACCCCCATTTTTTTGCTCCAAATCTCCATTTTTCACCCAATTTCCCATTTCTTTGCCCCAAATCTCCCTGTTTTCACCCAATTTCCCATTATTTTGCCCCAAATCTCCCTGTTTTCACCCAATTTCCCATTTCTTTGCCCCAAATCTCCCTGTTTTCACCCAATTTCCCATTTCTTTGCCCCAAATCTCCATTTTTCACCCAATTTCCCGTGTTTTCTCCCCAAATGTTCCGTTTCCCCCCCGCAGTCGCAGGTGGGCCGGGAGCGGCGGGCGGAGCTGCGCTACGACTTCAGCTTCGACCGCGTCTTCCCGCCCGGGGCCTCGCAGCAGGAGATCTTCAGGGAGATCCAGCTGCTGGTGCAGGTCAGTGCCCCAAAATCCCCAAAATCCCACCCAAAATCCTGCCCAAATCCCACCAGGAGATCTTCAGGGAGATCCAGCTGCTGGTGCAGGTCAGTGCCCCAAAATCCCCAAAATCCCACCCAAAATCACACCCAAAATCCCACCCAAATCCCACCAGGAGATCTTCAGGGAGATCCAGCTGCTGGTGCAGGTCAGTGCCCCAAAATCCCCAAAATCCCACCCAAAATCACACCCAGGGCTTCATAACAGGAGATCTTCAGGGAGATCCAGCTGCTGGTGCAGGTGTGTGCCCCAAAAACCCCTAAATCACACCCAAAATCCCACCCAAAATCCCACCAGGAGATCTTCAGGGAGATCCAGCTGCTCGTGCAGGTCAGTGCCCCAAAAAAACCCAAAATCCCACCCCAAATCCCACCCAAAATCCCACCCAAATCCCACCCAAAATCCCACCAGGAGATCTTCAGGGAGATCCAGCTGCTCGTGCAGGTCAGTGCCCCAAAATCCCACCCAAAATCCCACCCAAAATCACACCCAGGGCTTCATAACAGGAGAGTTCAGGGAGATCCAGCTGCTGGTGCAGGTGGGTGCATCCCAGAAATCCCAAAAATCCCAAAATTCCACCCAAATCCCACCCAGTGGGTTCACAACAGGAGAGTTAAGGGAGATCCAGGTACTGGTGCAGGTGTGTGCCCCAAAATCCCACCCAAATCCAACCCCAAATCCACCAGAGCTTCAGAGAGATCCAGCTGCTGGTGCAGGTCAGTGCCCCAAAATCCCACCCCAAATCCCACCCAAATCCTGCCCAAATCCCACCCAAAATCCCAGCAGGAGAGCTTCAGGGAGATCCAGCTGCTGGTGCAGGTCAGTGCCCCAAAATCCCACCCAAATCCCACCAGGAGAGGTTCAGGGAGATCCAGCTGCTGGTGCAGGTGTGTGCCCCAAAATCCCCAAAATCACACCCAAAATCCCACCCAGGGCTTCATAACAGGAGATCTTCAGGGAGATCCAGCTGCTCGTGCAGGTCAGTGCCCCAAAATCCCCCAAATCACACCCAAAATCCTGCCCAAATCCCACCAGGAGATCTTCAGGGAGATCCAGCTGCTGGTGCAGGTGGGTGCCCCAAAATCCCCAAAATCCCACCCAAAATCCTGCCCAAATCCCACCCAAAATCCCACCCAAATCAGGGAGATCCAGCTGCTTCAGGGAGATCCAGCTGCTGGTGCAGGTCAGTGCCCCAAAATCCCACCCAAAATCCTGCCCAAATCCCACCCAAAATCCCACCAGGAGATCTTCAGGGAGATCCAGCTGCTCGTGCAGGTGGGTGCCCCAAAATCCCCAAAATCCCACCCAAAATCACACCCAGGGCTTCATAACAGGAGATCTTCAGGGAGATCCAGCTGCTGGTGCAGGTCAGTGCCCCAAAAATCCCAAAATCCCACCCAAAATCCCACCCAAATCCCACCCAAATCCCAGCAGGAGATCTTCAGGGAGATCCAGCTGCTGGTGCAGGTGTGTGCCCCAAAATCCCCAAAATCCCACCCAAAATCCTGGCCAAATCCCACCCAAATCAGGGAGATCCAGCTGCTGGTGCAGGTCAGTGCCCCAAAATCCCACCCAAAATCCCACCCCAAATCCCACCCAAATCAGGGAGATCCAGCTGCTTCAGGGAGATCCAGCTGCTGGTGCAGGTGTGTGCATCCCAGAAACCCCAAAATCCCACCCAAATCCCACCCAAATCCTGCCCGGGGCCTCGCAGCAGGAGATCTTCAGGGAGATCCAGCTGCTCGTGCAGGTGGGTGCCCCAAAATCCCCCAAATCACACCCAAAATCCCACCCAAAATCCCACCAGGAGATCTTCAGGGAGATCCAGCTGCTGGTGCAGGTCAGTGCCCCAAAATCCCCAAAATCCCACCCAAAATCCCACCCAAATCCCACCCAAATCCCAGCAGGAGATCTTCAGGGAGATCCAGCTGCTGGTGCAGGTGTGTGCCCCAAAATCCCACCCAAAATCCTGCCCAAAATCCCACCCAAAATCCCACCCAAATCCCACCAGGAGAGCTTCAGGGAGATCCAGCTGCTGGTGCAGGTGTGTGCCCCAAAATCCCACCCAAAATCCCACCCAAAATCCCACCCAAATCCCACCCAAATCCCACCCAAAATCCCACCCAAATCCCACCCAAATCAGGGTGATCCAGCTGCTTCAGGGAGATCCAGCTGCTGGTGCAGGTGTGTGCCCCAAAATCCCCAAAATCCCACCCAAAATCCTGCCCAAATCCCACCCAAATCCCACCAGGAGATCTTCAGGGAGATCCAGCTGCTGGTGCAGGTCAGTACCCCAAAATCCCCAAAATCCCACCCAAAATCCTGCCCAAATCCCACCCAAATCCCACCCAAATCAGGGAGATCCAGCTGCTTCAGGGAGATCCAGCTGCTGGTGCAGGTCAGTGTCCCAAAATCCCCAAAATCCCACCCAAAATCCCACCCAAATCCACCCAAATCCCACCAGGAGATCTTCAGGGAGATCCAGCTGCTGGTGCAGGTCAGTGCCCCAAAATCCCCAAAATCCCACCCAAAATCCTGCCCAAATCCCACCCAAATCCCACCAGGAGATCTTCAGGGAGATCCAGCTGCTCGTGCAGGTGGGTGCCCCAAAATCCCACCCAAAATCCCACCCAAAATCCCACCAGGAGAGCTTCAGGGAGATCCAGCTGCTCGTGCAGGTGGGTGCCCCAAAATCCCACCCAAAATCCTGCCCAAATCCCACCCAAATCAGGGTGATCCAGCTGCTTCAGGGAGATCCAGCTGCTGGTGCAGGTGTGTGCCCCAAAATCCGCAAAATCCCACCCAAATCCCACCCAGGGCCTCACAACAGGAGACCTTCAGGCAGATCCAGCTGCTGGTGCAGGTGGGTGCATCCCAGAAATGCCAAAAATCTCCACATGGATCCCAAAAACCCCAAAATCCCAGCTGGATCCCAAAATTCCACGCAAACCCAACCCCAAATCCCAGCAGGAGATCTTGCAGGAGATCCAGCTCCTGGTGCAGGTGGGTGCCCCAAAAACACCAAAAAACCCCAAATCCAGCAGGAGATCTTGCAGGGGATCCAGCTCCTGGTGCAGGTGGTTGTCCCAAAAATTCCAAATATCCAAAAAATCCCACCTGGATCCCAAAATCCCCAAGATTGTACCCAAAATCCGGCTCCATTTCCCCAAACCCAACCCCAAATCCAGCAGGGGATCTTGCAGGGGATCCAGCTCCTGTTCCAGGTTTGCAGCCCAGAAACCCCACCTGGATCCTAAAAACCCCAAATGTCTCACCTGGAGCCCAAAAATCAAACAAATCTCACCTGGATCCCCAAATCCCCGAGATTCCACCAGGAAATCCCTTCCCAAACCCCCCTGAGTGTTCCCAAACCCCTCTGACCGTTCCCAAACCCCCCTGAGTGTTCCCAAACCCCTCTGACCGTTCCCAAACCCCCTGAGTGTTCCTAAATCCTCTAAATTCCCATTCCAGTTGGTCCTGGATGGGTCAGTGTTCCCTGGGCCCATTCCCAATTCTGCAATTCCCATTCCCAACCCCTCTTGAATTCTGGAATTTTCTTTCCCAGCTGGCACTGGATGTGTCAATGTTCCCTGTGCCCATTCCCAAACCCCTCTGAGTGTTCCTAAATCCTCTAAATTCCCATTCCAGCTGGCCCTGGACGTGTCAATGTTCCCTGTGCCCATTCCCAATTCTGCAATTCCCATTCCCAACCCCTCTGAATTCTGGAATTTTCTTTCCCAGTCGGCCCTGGATGTGTCAATGTTCCCTGTGCCCATCCCAAACCCCCTGACCATTCCCAAACCCTCTTGAGCGTTCCCAAACCCCTCTGAACCATTCCCAAACCCCTCTGAATTCCAGAATTTTCTTTCCCAGCTGGCCCTGGACGTGTCAATGTTCCCTTTGACCATTCCCAAACCCCTCTGAGTGTTCCTAAATCCCATTTTAGTCGGCCCAGGACGGGTCAATGTTCCCTGTGCCCATCCCAAACCTCCCTTACTGTTCCCAAATCCCTCTGAACCATTCCCAGACCCCCTGAATTCCGGAATTTTCTTTCCCAGTCGGCCCTGGATGGGTCAAAGTTCCCTTTGACCATTCCAAACCCCTCTGAATGTTCCTAAATCCTCTAAATCCCCATTCCAGTCGGCCCTGGACGTGTCAATGTTCCCTTTGCCCATCCCAAACCCCTCTGAGTGTTCCTAAATCCCCTAAATCCCCATTCCAGTCGGCCCTGGCCGGGTACCCAAACCTTCACCATGGAGGGTCCTGTGCCCCTGGCACCCCCAAATCCTGGGGATGATCCCTGGCAATGAATGGCCTGAGCGCTCCCAAACCCCCCTGGCCATCCCAGACCCTCCTGAGCGTTCCCAAATCCCTCTGAACCATTCCCAAACCCCCTGAATTCCCGTTCCCAGCTGGTTCTGGACGTGTCAATGTTCCCTGTGCCCATCCCAAACCCTCTGACCATTCCCAAACCCTCTTGAGTGTTCCCAAATCCCTCTGAACCATTCCCAGACCCCTGAATTCTGGAATTTTCTTTCCCATTCAGCCCTGGACGTATCAATGTTCCCTGTGCCCATTCCCAATTCTGCAATTCCCATCCCAAACCCCTCTGAATTCCGGAATTTTCTTTCCCAGTCGGCCCTGGCCGGGTCCCCCGTGTGCATCTTTGCCTACGGGCAGAGGGGCAGCGGCAAAACCTTCACCATGGAGGGCCCTGTGCCCCTGGCAGCCCCGAATCCTGGGGATGATCCCTGGCAATGAATGGCCTGAGCGCTCCCAAAGCCCTGAATCCCGAATGCCCAAACCCCTCTGAGCCTTCCCAAAGCCCTTGGAGCGTTCCCAAACCCCTCTGACCATCCCAAAGCCCCTGAATTCCTGTTCCCAGCTGGTTCTGGACGTGTCAATGTTCCCTGTGCCCATCCCAAACCCCCCTGACCATTCCCACACCCTCTTGAGCATTCCCAAATCCCTCTGAACCATTCCCAAACCCCCTGAATTCTGGAATTTTCTTTCCCAGTTGGCCCTGGATGTGTCAATGTTCCCTGTGCCCATTCCCAAACCCCTCTGAGTGTTCCTAAATCCCCTGAATTCCCGTTCCCAGTTGGCCCTGGACGGGTCAATGTTCCCTGTGCCCATCCCAAACCCTCTTGAGCGTTCCCAAATCCCTCTGAACCATTCCCAAACCCCTCTGAATTCCTGTTCCCAGCTGGCCCTGGACGTGTCAATGTTCTCTGTGCCCATCCCAAACCTCTCCTGCTCATCCCAAATCCCCCTGAATTCTGGAATTTTCTTTCCCATTCAGCCCTGGACGGGTCAATGTTCCTGTGCCCATTCCCAAACCCCTCTGAGTGTTCCTAAATCCCCTCAATCCCCATTTCATTCAGCCCTGGACGGGTCAATGTTCCCTGTGCCCATCCCAAACCCCTCTGAGTGTTCCTAAATCCCCTCAATCCCCATTTCATTCAGCCCTGGACGGGTCAACTCTGTTCACTCTGCCCATCCCAAACCCCTCTGACCATTCCCAAACCCTCTTGAACGTTCCCAAATCCCTCTGAAACCATTCCCAAACCCCCTGAATTCCTGTTCCCAGCTGGCCCTGAACGTGTCCATGTTCCCTTTGCCCATCCCAAACCCCCCTGGCCGTTCCCAAACCCCTCTGAACCATTCCCAAACCCCTCTGAATTCTGGAATTTTCTTTCCCAGCTGGCCCTGGACGTGTCAATGTTCCCTGTGCCCATCCCAAACCCCCCCTGGCCATCCCAAACCCCTCTGAATTCCGGAATTTTCTTTCCCATTCAGCCCTGGACGTGTCAATGTTCCCTGTGCCCATTCCCAAACCCCCCTGGCCATCCCAAACCCCCCTGAATTCTGGAATTTTCTTTCCCAGTCGGCCCAGGCCGGGTCCCCCGTGTGCATCTTCGCCTACGGCAGAGGGGCAGCGGCAAAACCTTCACCATGGAGGGCCCTGTGCCCCTGGCAGCCCCGAATCCTGGGGATGATCCCTGGCAATGAATGGCCTGAGCGCTCCCAAAGCCCTGAATCCCGAATGCCCAAACCCCTCTGAGCCTTCCCAAAGCCCTTGGAGCGTTCCCAAACCCCTCTGACCATCCCAAAGCCCCTGAATTCCTGTTCCCAGCTGGCCCTGGACATGTCAATGTTCCCTGTGCCCATCCCAAACCCCTCTGAGTGTTCCTAAATCCCCATTCTTCAGTTGGTTCTGGATGGGTCAATGTTCCCTGTGCCCATTCCCAAACCCCTCCTGCTCATCCCAAATCCCTCTGAACCATTCCCAACCCCCCTGAATTCTGGAATTTTCTTTCCCAGCTGGCCCTGGACGTGTCAATGTTCTCTTTGACCATTCCCAAACCCCTCTGAGTGTTCCTAAATCCCCATTTCAGTTGGCCCTGGACAGGTCAATGTTCCCTTTGCCCATTCTCAATTCTGCAATTCCCATTCCCAACCCCTCTGAATTCTGGAATTTTCTTTCCCAGCTGGCCCTGGACGTGTCAATGTTCCCTGTGCCCATCCCAAACCCCTCTGAGTGTTCCTAAATCCCCTCAATCCCCATTTCAGTTGGCCCTGGACGTGTCAACTCTGTTCACTCTGCCCATCCCAAACCCTTCTGACCATTCCCAAACCCTCTTGAACGTTCCCAAATCCCTCTGAACCATTCCCAAACCCCCTGAATTCCTGTTCCCAGCTGGCCCTGGACATGTCCATGTTCCCTTTGCCCATCCCAAACCTCCCTGCCTGTTCCCAAATCCCTCTGAACCATTCCCAAACCCCTCTGAATTCTGGAATTTTCTTTCCCAGTCAGCCCTGGACGGGTCAATGTTCCCTGTGCCCATTCCCAAACCCCTCTGAGTGTTCCTAAATCCTCTAAATCCCCATTTCAGTCGGCCCTGGATGGGTCAATGTTCCCTGTGCCCATCCCAAACCCTTCTGACCATTCCCAAACCCTCTTGACCGTTCCCAAATCCCTCTGAACCATCCCAAACCCCCTGAATTCTGGAATTTTCTTTCCCAGCTGGCCCTGGATGTGTCAATGTTCCCTGTGCCCATTCCAAACCTCCCTGACCGTTCCCAAATCCCTCTGAACCATTCCCAAACCCTCTGAATTCCGGAATTTTCTTTCCCAGTCAGCCCTGGACAGGTCAATGTTCCCTGTGCACATCCCAAACCCTCTTGAGCGGTCCCAAATCCCTCTGAACCAATTCCCAAACCCACTGAATTCCCAAAATCCCCTTCCCAGTTGGCCCTGGACGTGTCAATGTTCTCTTTGCCCATCCCAAACCTCTCCTGCTCATCCCAAACCCCTCTGAATTATGGAATTTTCTTTCCCATTCAGCCCTGGATGGGTCAATGTTCCCTGTGCCCATTCCCAAACCCCTCTGAGTGTTCCTAAATCCCCTAAATCCCCATTTCATTTGGCCCTGGATGTGTCAATGTTCCCTGTGCCCATCCCAAACCCCCCTGACCATTCCCAACTCCCGTTCCCAGTTGGCCGTGGACGTGTCAATGTTCCCTTTGCCCATCCCAAACCCCCTGAATTCCCAAATTCCTGTTCCCAGCTGGCCCCGGACGTGTCAATGTTCCCTGTGCCCATTCCCAATTCTGCAATTCCCATTCCCAACCCCCCTGAATTCTGGAATTTTCTTTCCCAGTCGGCCCTGGCTGGTCCCCCGTGTGCATCTTCGCCTACGGGCAGAGGGGCAGCGGCAAAACCTTCACCATGGAGGGTCCTGTGCCCCTGGCAGCCCCAAATCCTGGGGATGATCCCTGGCAATGAATGAATGGCCTGAGCGCTCCCAAACCCCCCTGGCCATTCCCAAACCCTCTGAGCGTTCCCAAATCCCTCTGAACCATTCCCAAACCCCCTGAATTCCGGAATTTTCTTTCCCAGTCGGCGCTGGACGGGTACCCCGTGTGCATCTTCGCCTACGGGCAGACGGGCAGCGGCAAAACCTTCACCATGGAGGGCCCCGCTCCGCCCGGCGCCCCCGAGTCGCGGGGGATGATCCCGCGGGCCGTGCGCCACCTGTTCCGCGGCGCCCAGGACCTGGCGGGCAAGGGCTGGCAGGTACCCCCCAGCCCCTGGAGCCCCCGGGGGCGCGGGGCGGGCGCGGGGCGGGCACGGCGGGCACGGCCCCGCCCTCAGTACGGCTTCTCCGCCAGCTTCCTGGAGATCTACAACGAGGGCCTGCGGGACCTGCTGCTGGCCAAGGGCGAGCGCGGCTCCGAGCTGGAGATCCGCAGGCTGGCACCCGACAGCGACGAGCTGCACGTGCCCAACCTCACCTGGGTGCCTGTGGAGAGTGAGGAGCAGGTGGGGAACTGGGAATTCTGGGGGTTCTAAATGGGGAATGTGGAGCTGCACGTGCCCAACCTCACCTGGGTACCTGTGGAGAGCGAGGAGCAGGTGGGGAACTGGGAATTCTGGGGAGATTTGGGGATTCTAAATGGGGAATGTGGAGCTGCAGGTGCCCAACCTCACCTGGGTACCTGTGGAGAGCGAGGAGCAGGTGGGGAACTGGGAATTCTGGGGAGAAATTGGGGGTTCTAAATGGGGAATGTGGAGCTGCACGTGCCCAACCTCACCTGGGTGCCCGTGGAGAGCGAGGAGCAGGTGGGGAGCTGGGATTTTGGGGAAATTTGGGGATTTTAGGGGAAAATTGGGGCATTCTAAATGGGGAATGTGGAGCTTGAGGAGCAGGTGGGGAACCAGGAATTCTGGGGGTTCTAAATGGGGAATGTGGAGCTGCACGTGCCCAACCTCACCTGGGTACCCGTGGAGAGCGAGGAGCAGGTGGGGAACTGGGAATTCTGGGGAGATTTGGGGATCCTATAATGGGGAATGTGGAGCTGCAGGTGCCCAACCTCACCTGGGTGCCCGTGGAGAGCGAGGAGCAGGTGGGGAACTGGGAATTCTGGGGAGATTTGGGGATTCTAAATGGGGAATGTGGAGCTGCACGTGCCCAACCTCACCTGGGTACCTGTGGGGAGCGAGGAGCAGGTGGGGAGCCAGGATTTGGGGGAGATTTGGGGATTCTAAATGGGGAATGTGGAGCTGCACGTGCCCAACCTCACCTGGGTACCTGTGGAGAGCGAGGAGCAGGTGGGGAGCTGGGAATTCTGAGGGAGATTTGGGGATTTTAGGGGGAAATTTGGGCATTCTAAATGGGGAATGTGGAGCTTGAGGAGCAGGTGGGGAACCGGGAATTCTGGGGAAATTGGGGGATTTTAGGGGAAATTTGGGGGTTTAAGGGAAAAATGGGGAATTTCAGAAGGGTTTTCCCCCATTATTTTCCCCCATTATTCCCCATTATTCCCCCATTAATTCCCCATTATTCCCCCATTATTCCCCCATTATTCTCCCATCATTTCCCCATTAATTCCCCCATCATTCCCCCATTATTTCCCCCATTATTCC
>NW_026531272.1:0-45020 GCF_020745825.1 Agelaius phoeniceus | reverse complement strand
GGGAATTAGAACCCAAAAATGGGGAATTAGGACCCAAAAATGGGGAATTAGGACCCAAAATTGGGAATTTTAGAATAGGAAAATGGGGGCTTGCAACCCGAAAATGGGAACTGGAGTTAGGACACAAAATGGGGATTTGGAACCTAAAAATGAAGAGTTTGAGCCCTAAAATGGGCGTTGGGATAAAAAAAACGGAAACTTGAAACCCCAAAATTGGTGATTTAACCCCGGAACTGCCAAACTGGACCCCAAAAATGGGGGTGGGAACCCCAAAAATGGGCGGGGTCCCACCCAAATTTGGGGGTGGAGGGGTCACTCGCTCTGCTCCTCGGGGGTCGCACAGGGGTCAGGGGTCACACAGGGGTCAGGGGTCACCCAGGGGTCAGGGGTCAGGGGGTCACTCAGGGGTCACCCAGGGGTCACCCAGGGCTCAGGGGTCAGGGATCACTCGCTCTGCTCCTCGGGGGTCACCCAGGGGTCAGGGGTCACACAGGGGTCACCCAGGGGTCACCCAGGGGTCAGGGGTCAGGGGTCACTCACTCTGCTCCTCGGGCGTGGCCGCCTCCAGCCACTCCCGCACCGCCCCCAGCCCCTCCTCCGCCATCACCTTGGGGTACCTGGGGGGAAACGAGGGAGGAGGGGGGGTCAGGGACCCCAAAACCCACCTGGGACCCCCCCAAAACCCCCAGGGATCCCCCAAAACCCCCAGGGACCCCAAAATCCCCCAGAGACCCCCCCCAAAACCCCCAGGGAGCCCCAAAACCCCCAGGGATCCCCAAAAAACCCACCCGGGACCCCCCAAACCCTCCCCCAATTCCCCAAATTGCCCCCAATCTGCGCCCCCAAAACCCCTCTCAGAACCCCCCAAACAGCCCCAGTTCTGCCCCAGACCCCTCCCAGCCCCCCAAATCCCCCCCATTTCCCCAATTTCCCCATTATTTCCCCCATTTTTCCCCCGTTTCCCCACCGGTGCTGCAGCAGTTTGAGCAGGAGGTCGTTGCCCCGGTTGGAGGCGATGTCATCGGGGGGTCCTGGGGGGACACGGGGGCGGTTGGGGGGTCCTGGGGGGCGTTTGGGGGGTCCTGGGGGGGTTTGGGGGGTCCCCAGAGGGTCCTGAGGGGGTTTGGGGGGTCCTGGGGGGTCCCCAAGGGCGTTTGGGGGGGCCTGGGGGCGTTTGGGGGATCCCAGAGGGGTCTGAGGGTGGTTTTGGGGGGTCCCAGGTGGTTTTTGGGGTGGTTTTGGAGGTTTTTGGGGGGTCCCAGAGTGGTTTTGGGGGTCCCGGGAGGTTTTGGGTGTCCCAGGGAGGGTTTGGGGTGATTTTGGGGGTCCCAGGGTGGTTTTGGGGGTGGTTTTGGGGTCCCACGGGAATTCGAGAGGTTTGGGGTTGTTTTGGGGTGGTTTTGGGGGTTTTTGGGGTGGTTTTGGGGTGGATTTGGGGGTTTTTGGGGTGGTTTTGGGGGGTTTTTGGGGTCCCAGGGGAATTCCAGAGGTTTTGGGTTGTTTTGGGGTGGATTTGGGGTGGTTTTGGGGCGGATTTTCGGGTTGGATTTGCGGTGGGTTTGGAGGTTTTTGGGGTGGTTTTGGGGTCCCAGGGGAGTTTGAGTGGATTTGAGGGTTTTTGGGGTATTTTTTGGGTGTTTTTGGGGTGTTTTGGGTGTTTTTGGGTGTTTTTGGGGGTCTCTCACGTGGTGGTGATGATCTCGTCCTTGGTGCGCCGCACCAGCAGCACGGGGCCCTGGTACCTGGGGGGGAATTTGGGGGTCCCCAAAAGGCCAGGGGTGGTTTTTGGGGTATTTTTGGGGTATTTTTGGGGTATTTTTGGGGTGTTTTTGGGGTATTTTTGGGTGGTTTTTGGGTGTTTTTGGGGGTACCTGCAGAGCTGCTCGGCGTTGTTGAGGTTCAGGTGCTCCCGAACCGTCTGGGTCACCAACTCCCCTGGGGGGCAGAGTCGGGTTTGGGGGGGATTTGGGGCATTTTGGGGGGGATTTTGGGAATTTGGGGTTTCTGGGGGGGATGGAGGGGGTCTGGGGGGGGATTTGGGGGGGATTTTGGAGCTTTTTGGGGTTTTTTTTGGGGGTATTTGGGGGGTTTTTTGGGAGGGTTTTTGAGGGGGTTTCTGAGTGGGGTTTGGGGGAGTTTGGGGTTTTTGGGGTATTTGGGAGGGGTTTTTGGGGATTTTGGGGGGCTTTTGGCAGGGTTTTGGGGGGATTTGGGAGTTTTTGGGTGAATTTTGGAGGGATTTTGGGGTTTTTGGGGGAGGTTTGGGGGGATTTTTGGGGGTTTTTTTTCGGGGGGTTTGAAGGTTTTTGGGGGGATTTTGGGGTTTGGGGGGGATTTGGGACTTTTGGGTAAGATTGAGGGGTTGGAGGAATTTGGGGGGGATTTGGGGGGAATTTGGGGGGGGTTTTAGCTGGTTTGGGGAATTTTTTGGGGGATTTTGGAGGGATTTGGGGTTTTTGGAAGGGTTTTGGGGGGATTTGGGGGTGGCTTTTGGGGGCGTTTTTGGGGGGTATTTTTAGGGTTGTTTTTGGTGTGATTTAGGGTTTTTTTGGGGGATGTTTTTGGGGGTGTTTTTGTGGGTATTTTTAGGTAGTTTTTGGGGTGTTTTTAGGTAGTTTTTGGGGTGTTTTTAGGGATGTTTTTGGGGTGTTTTTAGGGATGTTTTTGGGGGTGTTTTAGGGGTTTTCAGAGGTTTATTTGGGGGGATTTTTTGAGACCTTTTTGGAGGTGTTTTTGGTGTGATTTAGGGGGTGTTTTTAGGGATGATTTTGGGGGTATTTTGGGGTGGTTTTTGGATGATTTTTGGTGTGATTTAGGGTTTTCTTGGGGGGTGTTTTTGGGGGGGTTTTTAGGGGAGCTTTTTGGGGAGATTTTTGGGGTATTTTGGGGTATTTTTAGGGCTGTTTTGGGATGGTTTTTTGGGGTGTTTTGGGATGGTTTTAGGGCTGTTTTGGGATGGTTTTAGGGCTGTTTTGGGATGGTTTTTTGGGGTATTTTTTAGGGCTGTTTTGGGATGGTTTTGGGCTGTTTTGGGATGGTTTTTTGGGGTATTTTTAGGGCTGTTTTGGGATGGTTTTAGGGCTGGTTTGGGATGGTTTTGGGGTGTTTTGGGATGGTTTTTGGGCTGTTTTGGGATGGTTTTTTGGGGTATTTTTAGGGCTGTTTTGGGATGGTTTTAGGGCTGTTTTGGGATGTTTTTTTGGGGGGTTTTTGGGGTATTTTTAGGGCTGTTTTGGGATGGTTTTAGGGCTGTTTTGGGATGGTTTTTGGGGTGTTTTGGGATGGTTTTTGGGGTATTTTTAGGGCTGTTTTTGGGGTGTCCACTCACGCCAGCTGCGGGGCAGCACCTTCAGGGCCAGGGGCACGAGGTCGTCAAAGGAGGCGTCGAGGACGAGACCCCCGAGCTCGGGGTAGGACATGGCGGCCCAGGTGGCTGGGGGGCAAAAATGGGTCAGAATCACCCAAAAATGGGTCAGAATCACCCAGAAATGGGCCCAAAAATGGGTCAGAATCACCCAAACAGGGTCAGAATCACCCAAAAATGGGCCCCAAATGGGTCAGAACAGCCCAAAATGGGTCAGAACAGCCCCAGAATGGGCCCAAAAATGGGTCAGAATCACCCAGAAATGGGCCCAAAATGGGTCAGAACTGCCCAAAATGGGTCAGAACTGCCCCAAAATGGGTCAGGGGTCAGGGATTGGCCCCAGTGTCCTCCCAGTACCCTGAACCCCAATCCCAGTGCCCCCCCAGTCCCTCCCAGTACAAACCAGTAACCCCAGATCCCCCGTTAACCCTTCCCAGTTCCCTCCCAGTATAAACCAGTAACCCCACACCCCCATTAACCCCTTCCAGCCCCTTCCCAGTCCCTCCCAGTACAAACCAGTGACCCCAAACCCTCCTTTAACCCTTTCCCAGTTTGCCCAGTTTGCCCAGTACCGGTGAAGCCCCCGATGGACGATTCCCCCAGTGCTCCCAGTACAAACCAGTGACCCCAAACCCCCCATTAAACCCTTTCCCAGTTTGCCCAGTTTGCCCAGTACCGGTGAAGCCCCCGATGGACCAGGCGTACACCACGATGCTGGGGGGGGCGAAGCGCAGCTGCTGCAGCGCGAAACGAACCACGACGTCCATGGCATTGGCCTCGCTCTGGGGCAGGGGAACCCCCCTAAAAACGGGGTCAAAGGGACCCCAAAAACTGCGTCAGCACCCCCAAAAACCCCCACAAAAATCCCGGGGTTCAGGGACCCCCAAAAACCCCAAAAAACCCCAAAATTCCCCCACCACGACGTCCCATGGCATTGGCCTCGCTCTGGGGCAGGGGGACACCCTGAAAACGGGGTCAATTGGACCCCAAAAACTGCATCAGCACCCCCAAAAACCCCCACAAAAAACCCGGGGTTCAGGGACCCCAAAAACCCCAAAAAACCCAAAAAAACCCCAAAAATCCCGGGGTTCAGGGACCACAAAAACCCCACAAAAATCCCCAAAAAATCCCGGGGTTCAGGGACCCCAAAAAACCCCACAAAAACCCCCAAAAATCCCGGGGTTCAGGGACCCCCAAAAAACCCCAAAATTTCCCCAGGACCCCCCCCAAATCCCCCCCCCCATTTCTGTACCCCACAGCGTTGGACTCCGGAATCCAAAATGGGGGGGTCGGGGGGTCCCCAAAATCCCCTCCAAAATCCCCCCAAAATCCCCCCCCAAACCCCTCCAGGACCTCCCAAATCGCCCCCAGGACCCCCCAGGACCCCCCAAAATCCCCCCCCAAATCCCCCCCAGACTCACGGTGCTGCCTCCGAAGCCGGGGGTGGTTCCAGCCCAGCACCGAGAACCCGGCTGGGGAGAGGGGGAGGGGTCACGGGGGGGTCACGGGGGGTCACGGGGTCACGGGGGGGTCACGGGGGGGTCACGGGGGGGGTCACGGGGTCACGGGGGGTCACGGGGGGGTCACGGGGGCAGTGCTGGGGCAGCAAGAACCCCCCCAAAAATGTCCTGGGCTCGGTTTTGGGGTCCCTGGGGTGGTTCTGGGGTCCCTGGGAGGGGTCTGGGGTCGGTTTTGGGGTCCCTGGGGGGGCAGTTTTTGGGGGTCTGGGGTCGGTTTTGGGGTTCTGGAGGGGTCTGGGGTCAGTTTTGGGTTCTGGGGTCAGATCTGGGGTCCCTGGAGTGGTTCTGGGGGCAATTTTGGGGTCCCAAGGGGGTCCCAGGATTAATTTTGGAGTCTGTGGTCGTTTTTGGGGTCCTGGGGAGGGTCCCTGGGGTCATTTTTGGGTCTGGGGTCAGTTCCGGGGTCAGTTTTGGGTCTGGGGTCATTTTTGGGTCTGGGGTCATTTTCGGGCTCAGGTTTTGGGTCTGGGGTCATTTTTGGGGTCATTTTTGGGGGTCTGGGGTCCGTTTTGGGTCGGTTTTGGGTCAGTTTTTTGGGTCTGGGGTCGGTTCCGTACCCTCCAGGGGGGTGCTCAGGCACCCGACCTCGTAGAAGCCAGCATTGCCCTCACAGCAAATGACCTGGGGGGGCATGGGGGTCAGGGACCCTCCCCAAAATACCCAAAATCCCCCCAAAATCCCCCGGGACCCTCCCCAAAATACCCCAAAAATCCCCGGGACCCCTCCCCAAAATCCCCCCAAAATCCCCCCAAAATCCCGGGGACCCCCAAAATCCCTGGGACCCTCCCCAAAATACCCAAAAACCCCTGGGACCCTCCCCAAAATCACCTGGGACCCTCCCCAAAATACCCGGGACCCCTCCCCAAAATCCCCCCAAAAACCCTGGGACCCTCCCTAAATCCCCCTCAAAATCCCCCGGGACCCTCCCCAAAATCCCCCCAAAACCCCCCCAAGCCCCCTCCACATCCCCCAAATTCCCCCAAATTCACCCCAAACCCCCTCTAGGGACCCTCTGGGACCCCCCCAGACCCCCCAATCCCCCTCCACATTCCCCAAATTCACCCCAAAGCCCTTCCAGGGACCCCCAGAACCTCCCCAAAATCCCCCCAAAACATCCCCAAAAACCCCCCCAGACCCCCCAAACCCCCTCCACGCCCCCCAAATTCACACCCAAACCCCCCTCCAGGGACCCCCAGAACCTCCCCAAAACCCCCCTAAAATGCCCACAAATCCCCCCAAAACCTCCCCAAATTCCCTCAGAGCCCCCCCCAAAATCCCCTCTAGGGACCCTCTGGGACCCCCCCAGACCCCCCAAGCCCCCTCCACATCCCCCCAAATTCACCCCAAACCCCCCCAAACCCCCCTCCAGGACCCCCCCCAAACCTCCCAAAATCTCCCCAAAACCGCCCCCAAACTGCCCCAAAACCCCCCCAAAGCCTCCCCTAAATTCCCTCAGAGCCCCCCCAGGACCCCCAAAGCCCCCCCATTGCTCCCCCCCATACCAGGGTGTCCCCGCGGGGGTCCCGGCCCCCTCCTGTCGATGACCATGGCGTCGATCTCGTTCCCATCGCAGGCCAGGAGCTTCACCCGCTGCCCCCCAAACTGGGCAAAAAATGGGGGAAAAAAACGGGGAAAATGGGCAAAAATGGGGAAATGGGGAAAATGGGGCAATGGGAGCTTCACCCGCTGCCCCCCAAACTGGGCAAAAAACCGGGGAAAATGGGCAAAAATGGGGAAAAATGGGGAAATGGGGCAATGGGAGCTTCACCCCGCTGCCCCCCAAACTGGGCAAAAACCGGGGGAAAATGGGCAAAAATGGGGAAAAAACGGGCAAAAAATGGGGGAAATGGGGGCAATGGGAGCTTCACCCGCTGCCCCCCAAACTGGGAATGGGGCAAAAACCGGGGGAAAATGGGCAAAAATGGGGGAAATGGGGCAAAAATGGGGGAAATGGGGCAATGGGAGCTTCACCCCCGCTGCCCCCCAAACTGGGAATGGGGGAAAATGGGGGAAAATGGGCAAAAAATGGGGGAAAATGGGGGAAATGGGGCAATGGGAGCTTCACCCACTGCCCCCCAAACTGGGCAAAAAATGGGGGAAAAATGGGCAAAAATGGGGAAAAATGGGGAAAATGGGGCAATGGGAGCTTCACCCGCTGCCCCCCAAACTGGGAATGGGGCAAAAAACGGGGAAAATGGGCAAAAATGGGGCAAAAATGGGGGAAATGGGGCAATGGGAGCTTCACCCGCTGCCCCCCAAACTGGGGAATGGGGGAAAAAATGGGGCAAAAAATGGGGAAAATGGGGCAAAATGGGGGTCAGGAGGGCAATGGGAGCTTCACCCCGCTGCCCCCCGAACTGGGAATGGGGCAAAAAACGGGGAAAATGGGCAAAAATGGGGCAAAAATGGGGAAATGGGGGAAATGGGGCAATGGGAGCTTCACCCGCTGCCCCCCAAACTGGGCAAAAACCGGGGAAAGTGGGCAAAAATGGGGCAAAAATGGGGGAAATGGAGCAATGGGGGCAATGGGAGCTTCACACCGCTGCCCCCCAAACTGAGAATGGGGCAAAAAACGGGAAAATGGGGCAAAAATGGGGAAAATGGGGCAAAAATGGGGAAATGGGGCAATGGGAGCTTCACCTGCTGCCCCCCCAAACTGGGAAAATGAGGGGAAAATTGATATTTTTGGGGTAAGTTTAGGATATTTTGGGGTAAGTTTAGGATATTTTGGGATGTGTTTATGATATTTTGGGGTAAGTTTAGGATATTTTTGGGGTAAGTTTATGATATTTTGGGGTGTGTTTATGATATTTTTGGGTCTCTCACCTGCTCGATGAGCTGGGCCTGCCCCTGCAGCAGCACCAGGTGCATTGCAGGTGATCTCAGGGATATTTTGGGGTAAATTTAGGATATTTTGGGGTAAGTTTCGGGTATTTTGGGTCTCTCACCTGCTCAATCAGCCGGGCTTGGCCCTGCAGCAGGGCTGGGTGTATTGTAAATGATCTGGGTGTATCTCAGGGGTATTTTGGGATATGTTTATGATATTTTGGGGTATATTCAGGATACTTTGGGTCTCTCACCTGTTCAATCAGCCTGGCCTGGCCCTGCAGCAGCGCCGGCAGCAGCGCCCTCTGCAGCAGGGGCCGGGTGTATTGCAGGTGACCTGGGTGTATCTCAGGGGTATTTTGGGATATATTTATGATATTTTGGGATATATTTATGATATTTTGGGTCCTCTCACCTGCTCAATCAGCCGTGCCTGGCCCTGCAGCAGCGCCGGCAGCAGCGCCCTCTGCAGCAGCCGCACCGAGCCCGGGAACAGCATCCGCCGGCCCAGGGTGTGGGCCAGGAGCAGCCTGGGGGCGGGGCCGCGTCAGGGACACGCCCAGGGGCGGGGCCACATCAGGGGACACGCCCAGGGGCGGGGCCAGCAGCCCCACCCACCCACTGCCAATCACCTCCTTCCCCCCCTGACCACACCCCCATGACCCCACCCTCTTTAGCCCCGCCCACCTGGGATCACACCCCCGCCCCTCACTTTGCATAGCCCCACCCCAGAGAGCCACGCCCCCCCACAGGCTCCACCCACCCAGTATTAAAAAACCTCACCCCCCATGGCCACGCCCACACCAAACCCCGCCCAGATGCCCCGCCCCCAAGAGGCCCCGCCCACCTGACCAGGGCGCACGGAAGCTTCCGAGCGCGCCCAGGAGCCCCCGGGAGCCCCCCCGGGGCCGGGGCGGGGTCTGGAGCAGCGGCACCGCCCGGGAGCCCGCCCCTGGAACCAATCAGAGCTCAGGGGGGGTTTGGGGGGGCCTGGGGGGAAACTGGGGAGGATTTGGGGGTTCCCAGGGGGTTTTTTTTGGGTATTCCAGGGGCTTTTTTGGGGTTCCCAGGGTGTTTTTTGTGTATCCCAGGGCTGGTTTTTGGGGTCCCCAGGGCGTTTTTGGGGTCCCCAGGGGTGGTTTCTCATTCCCAGGGTGTTTTTGGAGTCCCCAGGGGTGGTTTTTGTGTATCCCAGGGGCGTTTTTGGGGTCCCCAGGGCGTTTTTGTGTATCCCAGGGGTGGTTTTGGGGTCCCCAGGGCCGTTTTGGGGGCCGTTTTTGGGGTCCCAGGGGTGGTTTTTGTGTATCCCAGGGGCGTTTTTGGGGTCCCCAGGGCTGGTTTCTCATTCCCCGGGTGTTTTTGGGGTCCCAGGGGTGGTTTTTGGTTTTGGGGCCGTCTCTGACCATGCGGGGCCGGCGCTGTCCCAGCGGAAATCCACGGGCCAGCTGCGGAAGTCGAAGGTGTAGAGGCCGAGTTTGCGCTGGGGAGGGGCAGAAGGGACACCTGAGACCCCCCCCGAGCCCCGGGGGGTCCCCAGGAGCCCCCCCCGAGCCCCCCCTCCCCAGTGCCCACCTTGCTCTCGGGGCTGCCCGAGCGGTGGCTCTCCTCCAGCACCGCGATGAACTCCAGGTACTGCGGGTTGCTCCAGCGGCCCAGCCCTGCAGGGGAGGGGGGCACGGGGGCGTTTGGGGGCGCTCTGGGGGTCCCCGGGGGTCGCAGAGCCCCCCCAGAGCTCCCTCACCTCGCAGGCAGGCGACGCCGGCGAGGAGCAGCCCCAGGGTGGCGGCGCAGTGGGACAGGGGGCACCACGCGGGACATGGTCAGGAGGCCTGGGAGGGGGGAAACGGGCCGAGAATGGTCTGAGAATGGCCTGAGAACGGCCTGAGAATAGCCTGAAAACAGCCTGAGAATGGTCTGAGAACGGCCTGAGAACAGCCCAAAACTGCCATAAAACCACTCCCAAAAACAGCCTGAGAATGGCCTGAGAACAGCCTGAGAACAGCCTGAGAACGGCCTGAGAATAGCCTGGAAACAGCCTGAGAATAGCCTGAAAACAGCTCAAATGCATCCCAAAACTGCCATAAAATCACTCCCAAAAACAGCCTGAGAACAGCCTGAGAATGGTCTGAGAACGGCCTGAGAATGGCCCAAAATCACCCCAGAAACAGCCTGAGAACGGCCTGAGAACAGCCCAAAACTGCCATAAAACCACTCCCAAAACCAGCCTGAGAACGGCCTGAGAATGGTCTGAGAACGGCCTGAGAACAGCCCAAAATCACCCCAGAAACAGCCTGAGAACAGCCCAAAAACAGCCTGAGAACGGCCCAAAATCACCCCAGAAACAGCCTGAGAACGGCCTGAGAACAGCCCAAAACTGCCATAAAATCACTCCCAAAAACAGCCTGAAAACAGCCTGAAAACGGCCTGAGAATGGCCTGAGAACGGCCTGAAAACAGCCCAAACGCATCCCAAAAATGCCATAAAAACACCCTCCCAAAAACACCCCAAAACCAGCCTGAGAATAGCCCAAAATCACCCCAGAAACAGCCTGAGAACAGCCTGAAAACAGCCCAAACACATCCCAAAAATGCATAAAATCACTCCCAAAAACACCACCCAAAATCATCCCAAAATCAGGGTGAAAACACCCCAAAATCACCCCCCAAGGCATCCCAAAAATGCCATAAAATCACCTCCCAAAACCACCCCCAAAAACAGGCCGAAAACACCCCCAAAACCGACCCAAACACAGCCTGAAAACACTCCAAAAATACCCCAAATGCATCCCAAAAATATGATAAAATCACCTCGCAAAAGCACCCAAAAATCACCCCAAAACCAGGCTGAAAACACCCCCAAAACCAACCCAAACACAGCCCAAAACCAGCCTGAATACACACCAAAAATACCCCAAATCCGTCCCAAAAACACCATAAAATCATGTCCCAAAACCACCCCAAAATCACCCCAAAACCAACCCCTAAAGTAACCCAAAAACACCCCACAAGATCACCCCCGAAACAACCCAAACACACCCCAAAAACCAACCCAAAATCACCCCAAAACCAACCGCAGAGACCCCCCAAAAATCCCCCAAAACCCCCCCAAATTCCCCTCAAACCCCCCCTCAAACCCCCCCAAATCCCCCTTCAAGCCCCCCGAGCCCCCCAGGTGAGCCCCCCGCCCACCTTTTCGGTACAGGTAGAGCACGGCCAGGGGGGAGGCGTAGTACGAGATGGACCAGAGCACCGAGGCCTGCGGGACCCCCAAAATGGGACCCCTGAGACCCCCAGGGACCCCCAGATGGGACCCCTGAGACCCCCAAACGGGACCCCTGAGACCCCCGAATGGAACCCCCAAATGGGACCCCTGAGACCCCCAAATGAGACCCCAAAATGGGACCCATGAGACCCCAAAATGGGACCCCCAAAATGGGACCCCTGAGACCCCCGAATGGGACCCCTGAGACCCCCCAAATGGGACCCCTGAGACCCCCGAATGGGACCCCTGAGACCCCCAAATGGGACCCCCCAAAATGGGACCCCTGAGACCCCCAAATGGGACCCCTGAGACCCCCAAATGGGACCCCCCGAATGGGACCCCTGAGACCCCCGAATGGGACCCCCCAAAATGGGACCCCCGAGACCCCCAAATGGGACCCCCCAAATGGGACCCCTGAGACCCCCGAATGGGACCCCCAAACGGGACCCCTGAGACCCCCGGGATGGGGAAAATGTGGAAAATTCGGGGGGAAATTGGGGGAAGTTTGGGGAAATTTGGGGGGGGTGTCTCAGGGTGGGGTTTTGGGGGTCTCTGCGTTGGGTTTTTTGGGGGGTCTCTGTGCTGGTTTTGGGGTGGATTTCTGGGGAAATTGGGGGAGAAATTGGGGGGGTCTCAGGGGGGTTTATGGGATGGTTTTGGGGGGGGTCTCTGAGTTGGTTTTGGGGTGTTTTTGGCGATCTCAATGAGAGGTTTTTGGGGTGTTTTTGGGGATATCTGGGTGGATTTTTTGGGGGTATCTGGGGGGTTTTTGGGAGGTTTTTTGGGGGTATCTGGGTAGGGTTTTTTGGAGATCTTTAGGTTGTTTTTTGGGGGTATCTGGGGTTTTTTTGGGGTGTTTTTTGGGGGTATCTGGGTGGGTTTTTGGGAGATCTCTAGGTTGTTTTTTAGGTTATTTTTTAGGGGTACCTGGGGGAGTTTTGGGGGTGTTTTTTGGGGGTATCTGGGAGGGATTTTTGGAGATCTCTAGGTTGTTTTTTAGGTTGTTTTTTGGGGGTATCTGGGGGGTTTTTGGGGTGCTTGTTGGGGGTATCTGGGAGGGATTTTTGGAGATCTCTAGGTTGTTTTTTAGGTTATTTTTTAGGGGCATCTGGGGGGGGTTTGGGGGTGCTTTTTGGGGGTATCTGAAGGAGTTTTCGGGGTGTTTTCTGAGGGTTTCCGCGTTGGTTTTTTTGGGGGTATCTGGGGCCTTTTCGGGGTATTTTTTGGGGGTGAAACCAGGGCAAATGGGGGTAAATCGGGGAGAATCGGGTCCAGCCGGGCTCAAACCGGTGTCGGTGTCCCCCGGTCTCACCAGGGCCAGGACGCTGTCCGTGTGCTTCTCCAGCCCCCGCGGTTGGTAATACGAGTCCTGCGGGGGGAACGGGGGGCACCGGGGGTCAGCGGGGCCGCGCCGTCCCCATGGCAACCGCCCCGCGCCTTCCCGCGCCTCACCCAGGCCGGTTCCCCGCGCTCGGTGCTGCCGCCGCCGCCGCTCCCCGGGGCCGGCCCGGGCGGCCGGGGCCGATGGACCCGGTAAAGCCGCGGGCCCAGGACGCAGCTGAGGAGCTTCGCCATGACGGCGGCGCCGGAAGTGGCGGCGCTTCCGGGTAGCGGCGCTTCCGGGGCGAGACCGGAACCGGCGGCGAAGCCCCGCCCACTTATCGGGGGTATTATGGGAACGTGGGCGGGACAAAATGGCGGCGTTGTCACGGGAACGAGGGCGGGACAAGATGGCGGCGTTGTCGGGGGAACGAGGGCGGGACAAAATGGCGGCGTTGCGGTGGGAACGGGGGCGGGACAAGATTGCGGCGTTGTCGGGGAAACAGGGGCGGGACCAAAATGGCGGCGTTTTGGTCGTTGTCAGAGGAACGAGGGCGGGACAAAATGGCGGCGTTGTCACGGGAACGAGGGCGGGACAAAATGGCGGCGTTGCCGCGAGAACGAGGGCGGGACAAAATGGCGGCGTTGTCGCGGGAACGTGGGCGGGACAAAATGGCGGTGTTGTCGCGGGAACGAGGGCGGGACAAAATGGCGGCGTTGTCAGGGGAACGAGGGCGGGACAAGATGGCGGCGTTGCCGTGAGAACGAGGGCGGGACAAAATGGCGGCGTTGTCAGGGGAACGTGGGCGGGACAAAATGGCGGCGTTGTCAGGGGAACGTGGGCGGGACAAAATGGCGGCGTTGTTATGGGAATAGGGCGGGACAAAATGGCGGCATTGTCATGGAAACGCGAGAAAAGACCTCGAAATGCCCCAAAAGCGGCGGAAATCGCCCCAAAATCCAGCGAAAGGTGAGGGAATCGGGCAAAGGGGCCTCCAAAACGGCTGGAGGGTGACTCAAAACAGCCGAAAGTGACACCAAAAACGGCCCGGAATGCACCGAATCCACCAAAAAATGATGCAAATTGGTCTGGAACAGGCCCAAAACCTCCCTAAAACTGCTCCAAGTGTCCCAAAATACACAAAACCACCTGAAACGTGTCAAAACCACTTAAATTACCCCAAATCCCTCTCAAAACCACCCAGGAGTGCCCCAAAATGCCCTAAATCTGTTTAAGGTGACCCAAACGCAGCCCAAATGGCCTCGATTGTCCCCAAACCGCTCAGGCCGACCCCAAATTCCCCCAATGGAATTGCACCCAAAATGCCCCAAATTTCACCCAAAAAGCCCCAAATTTCACCCAAAACCAACCTCAACCACTCCAAACCACCCCAAAAAACCCCAAAATTCCACCCAAAAACCCCCAAATTCCACCAAACCACCCCAAAATCACCCAACCCCCGCCAAACCAGGCCTGAAGGCCCCAAGACGCCCCAAATTTCCCCGAAAAAAGAGCCAAAATCACCGCGTTTCAGCCCAAATCTCTTTTGGGGGTCAGGGGGGGTTGCAGGTTTGGGGGTTCCAGGGGGGATTTTGGGGGTCCTGGGGGGTTTTTTTGGGGGTCCCTCAGCGGATGGTCTTGACGGGGCTCTTGAAGTTGCTGGCGGCCTGGAGCTGCAGCTGGTACGCCATGGGGTGGATCTTGAACCCGTAGAGCCTGGGGAGAAAAACCAGCGTTTTGGGAAAAAAGATGGGATTTCTGGGGGGAAAAACGCGGATTTTTTTGGGGGGAAAATGGGGATTTTTTTGGGGGAAAAATGGGGATTTTTTTTCAGGAATTTTTTGGGGTGGTTTCAAGTTAGGGGGTCAGTTTACAGGAATATTATATTCTCCTCACTTTTCAGAGAAGAAAATCGGTGTAAACACTTGAGATTTCAACTCATTTTCCCCGTGTTTCGTTTGCTTTTTTTTGGGTTATTTCCCTGAATTTCACGCTTGTTTTTGCTGGGGTTTTTGGGGTCATTTTCCCTTCTTTTGTGCTCATTTCTGCTGGGTTTTTTGGTGTCATTTCCCTGTGTTTTGACCTTGTTTTCACTGGGTTTTTTGGGGTTGTTTCCCTGAGTTTTGATCTCATTTTCTTTGGGGCTTTGGGGTCGTTTCCCCGAGCTCTGGGGCCATTTCCGACGGGGTTTTTCTTTGCAATTCCATTTTTTTTTTTTAAATCCCATCTATTTTCTTTTTGCAATTTGTGTTTTTTTGGCAATTCCAGCTGGCTTTTTTTTTTTTGGTACCCCTGGCTATTTTTTGAATCCCACCTGGTTTTCTTTCTTGAATTTTGTGGGTTTTTTTGGGGCACCCCAAGGCTGACCTGGGTACAAACTGCTTGGCGGGGCGCTTGGGGCGCACCTGTGAATTTTGGGGATTTTTTGGGGTACCCCCTCTCTGACCTGGCACCAACTGGTTGGCAGGGCACTTGGGGTGCACCTTTGAATTTTGGGGATTTTTTGGGGGATCCCATGTCTGACCACGTTTGAAACTGGTTGGTGAGGAGGTACTGGGGGTGCACCTTTGAATTTTGGGGATTTTTTTGGGGGATCCCATCTATTTTGGGGATTTTTTGGGGCACCCCAAGGCTGACCTGGGTACGAACTGGTTGGCGGGGCGCTTGGGGCGGTACTCGGGGTACACACTTGAATTTTGGGGGTTTTTTGGGGCACCCCAAGGCTGACCTGGGTACAAACTGGTTGGCGGGGCGCTTGGGGCGGTACTCGGGGTACACATTTGAATTTTGGGGATTTTTTGGTGGGATTCATGGCTGACCTGGGCACGAACTGGTTGGCGGGGCGCTTGGGGCGGTACTCGGGGTGCACATTTGAATTTTGGGGATTTTTTGGGGTACCCCCTCTCTGACCTGGGTACAAACTGGTTGGCGGGGCGCTTGGGGCGGTACTGGGGGTGCACATTTGAATTTTGGGGGTTTTTTGGGGGGATCCATCTCTGACCTGGGTACAAACTGGTTGGCGGGGCGCTTGGGGCGGTACTCGGGGTGCACATTTGAATTTTGGGGATTTTTTAGGGGATCCCATCTATTTTGGGGATTTTTTGGGGGGATCCATGGCTGACCTGGGTACGAACTGGTTGGCGGGGGCGCTTGGGGTGGTACTCGGGGTGCACATTTGAATTTTGGGGATTTTTTGGGGCACCCAAGGCTGACCTGGGTACAAACTGGTTGGCGGGGCGCTTGGGGCGGTACTCGGGGTACACATTTGAATTTTGGGGATTTTTTGGGGGATCCCATCTATTTTGGGGATTTTTTGGGCCACCCCCTCTCTGACCTGGGCACGAACTGGTTGGCGGGGGCACTTGGGGCGGTACTCAGAGTACACATTTGAATTTTGGGGATTTTTTGGGGTACCCCCCTCTGACCTGGGTACAAACTGGTTGGCGGGGCGCTTGGGGCGGTACTTGGGGTGCACCTGTGAATTTTGGGGATTTTTTGGGGGGATCCATGGCTGACCTGGGTACAAACTGGTTGGCGGGGCGCTTGGGGCGGTACTGGGGGTACACATTTGAATTTTGGGGATTTTTTGGGGCACCCCAAGGCTGACCTGGGTACAAACTGGTTGGCGGGGCGCTTGGGGCGGTACTCGGGGTACACATTTGAATTTTGGGGATTTTTTGGGGGGATCCATCTCTGACCTGGGTACGAACTGGTTGGCGGGGCGCTTGGGGCGGTACTCGGGGTACACATTTGAATTTTGGGGGTTTTTTGGGGATCCCATCTATTTTGGGGATTTTTTGGGGCACCCAAGGCTGACCTGGGTACAAACTGGTTGGCGGGGTGCTTGGGGCGGTACTCGGGGTGCACATTTGAATTTTGGGGATTTTTTGGTGGGATCCATCTCTGACCTGGGTACAAACTGGTTGGCGGGGCGCTTGGGGCGGTACTGGGGGTACACATTTGAATTTTGGGGGTTTTTTGGGGCACCCATGGCTGACCTGGGTACAAACTGGTTGGTTCGGGGCAATACTCGGGGTACACATTTGAATTTTGGGGATTTTTTGGGGCACCCCAAGGCTGACCTGGGTACAAACTGGTTGGCGGGGCGCTTGGGGCGGTACTGGGGGGGTACACATTTGAATTTTGGGGATTTTTTGGGGGGATCCATCTCTGACCTGGGTACAAACTGGTTGGCGGGGCACTCGGGGTACACATTTGAATTTTGGGGATTTTTTGGGGTACCCCAAGGCTGACCTGGGTACAAACTGGTTGGCGGGGCGCTTGGGGCGGTACTCGGGGTGCACATTTGAATTTTGGGGGTTTTTTGGGGCACCCCATCTCTGACCTGGGCACGAACTGGTTGGCGGGGCGCTTGGGGCGGTACTCGGGGTGCACATTTGAATTTTGGGGATTTTTTGGTGGGATCCATGGCTGACCTGGGCACGAACTGGTTGGCGGGGCGCTTGGGGCGGTACTGGGGGTACACATTTGAATTTTGGGGATTTTTTGGGGCACCCCAAGGCTGACCTGGGTACAAACTGGTTGGCGGGGCGCTTGGGGCGGTACTCGGGGTGCACCTGTGAATTTTGGGGATATTTTGGGGGGATCCATCTCTGACCTGGGTACAAACTGGTTGGCGGGGCGCTTGGGGCGGTACTCGGGGTGCACCATGAACAGCATGTGCGGGAAGCCGGTGCCGAAGTAGGCGCCGTCCGTGTGGTGGTGCCGCGAGGACTTGGGCGTGTACACGTCCATGCACTTGGGGCAGTAGAGCTTCACCATGGCCTCCCCGGGGATGTCCGACAGCCCTGGGGGGCGCAGGGACCCCAGACCCAAATTAGAGACCCCAAAGGAACCGCCCTGAGGGACCCCGCGGGGAACAATCCCAAAAAAACCCAAATAAATCACAAATAAACCCTGAATAATCCGCCCTAAGGGACCCCAAATAAACCCCAAAGAGACCCCAAATAAATCCCAAATAAACTCACCTAAGTTAGGGGAAAAATCCCAAAAAAAACCCAAAAAGACCCTGAATAAACTCCGAAGAGACCCCAAATAAACCTCAAAAAAAACTCAGTGGGAGAAAACCCCAAAAAATCCCAAAAAAGACCCCAAATAAACCCCACAGCGACCCCTCCCAGTCCCTCCCAGTATAAACCAATAACCCCAAATCCCCTTTAACCCCTCCCCAGTCCGTCCCAGTATAAACCACTGACCCCAAATCCCCCTTTAACCCTGTCCCAGTCCCTCCCAGTATAAACCAGTGACCCCAAATCCCCCTTAAACCCTGTCCCAGTCCCTCCCAGTATAAACCAGTAACCCCAAATCCCCTTTAACCCCTCCCCGGTCCCTCCCAGTACAAACCAGTAACCCCAAATCCCCTTTAACCCCTCCCCAGTCCCTCCCAGTACAAACCAGTAACCCCAAATCCCCGTTAAGCCCTCCCCAGTCCCTCCCAGTACAAACCAGTAACCCCAAATCCCCCATTAACCCCTCCCCAGTCCCTCCCAGTATACACCAGTATAAACCAGTACCGATGGGCAGCATGGGCTGGTTCTCACAGTAGACCCGTGGGCAGTACCCGAAGTCTCCCTGCTGGTACTTCTCCAACTGGGGAGGGGGCACAGGGGGGTTAGGGGGGTCCTGGGGGGTCCCAGGGGGGTCCTGGGGGGTTTCAGGGGGGTCCTGGGGGTCCCAGGGGATTTGAGGGGGGTCTCAGGGGGTCTCTCTGCACCACCTGGGTGATCCCCCCTGTTATTCAGGATGGGGGTCAGGGGGCTCAGGGGGCGTTCTGGGGGTCTCAGGGGGTCCCAGAGGGGTTTGGGGAGGGGTCTCAGAGGGGATTTGGGGAGGGGTCTCAGGGTCTCAGGGGGGATTTGGGGAGGGTCTCAGGGGGGATTTGGGGAGGGGTCTCAGGGATTTGGGGAGGGGGGCTCAGGGGGTCCCAGGGGGGATTTGGGGAGGGTCTCAGGGGGGATTTGGGGAGGGGTCCCGGGGGTCTCTCACCATCTGGGCAATGCCCCTGTTGGTCAGGATGTAGCGGGTGTGGATCAGGGGTCCCGGGGGGATTTGGGGAGGGGTCTCAGGAGTGGCTCAGGGGGTCCCAGGGGGGATTTGGGGAGGGGTCTCAGGGTCTCAGGGGGGATTTGGGGAGGGGTCCCGGGGGTCCCTCACCATCTGGGCAATGCCCCTGTGGGTCAGGATGTACCAGGCATGGATCAGGGGTCCCAGGGGGGATTTGGGGAGGGGTCTCAGGGTCCCAGGGGGGATTTGGGGAGGGGTCCCGGGGGTCCCTCACCATCTGGGCAATGCCCCTGTTGGTCAGGATGTAGCGGGCGTGGATCAGCCCGTAGAGCATCTCGGCCGCCTGCTCGATCAGGTCGCTCTGGTTGGGGTTGTCCTCCAGCTCCTCGTCTGGGGAGGGGGCAACAACCACGGGTGAGGGGGGGGCAGGGGCACCAGAGACCCCCACGAGTGCCCCCAAATCCCCAGAGACCCCCACGAGTGCCCCCAGATCCCCAGAGACCCCCACGAGTGCCTCAAATCCCCCTGAGCCCCCCAAAACCCCCCCAAAGCCCAGGTTGGGGTTGTTCTCCAGTTCCTCATTTGGGGAGGGGGCAACAACCACGGGTGAGAGGGGATCAGGGGCACCAGAGACCCCCAAAAGACCCCAGAGACCCCTTCTGACCCCCCCCCCAGAACCCCCTGAGTCCCCAGAGCCCCCCGAGACCCCTCCCCAGCCCCCCAAATCCCCCCAGCTCCTCATCTGGGGAGGGGGCAACACATAATGGGAAAGGGGGGATCAGGGGCACCAGAGACCCCCATGAGAGCCCCAAACCCCCCCCCAGCCCCCTCCCCAAAGCCCCCAGCCCCCATTACCGGGCTCCAGGTCCAGGATCATGTCCAGGGCCTGTCTGTAGTGCGGCACCTGCTCGTTCAGCCCCGTCAGGTTGAACTTGTCCTGGATGTAATCCTCGTCCACCTGGGGGGAAATGGGGGGGCTTGGGGGGCACCTGGGGGGCTTGGGGGGCACCTGGGGGGCACCAGGGGGCACCTGGGGGTGCAGCAGGACCAGGGGAGCTCAGGGGATCTGAGCTTGTTCTGGATGTGACCCTCGTGCGCCTGGCAGGACAATGGGGGGGGCTTTGGGGACCCCCAGAAGGGCTGGAGGGGTCTCCCAGGGGTCCCTTTGGGGGTCCCAGGGGTGTCCTGGGGTTATCTGGGGGTGTCCTTAAGGGTCCCCAAGGGTCCTGGGGGACTCTGGGGGGTTCCTTTGGAGGTCCTGGGGGTCCCTGAGGGTGTCCTGAGGGTCCTGGGGGGGCTCTGGGTGTCACAGGGGGTCCTGGGATTGTCCAAGGGGTCCCAGGAGTCTCCTGGAGGGTCCTGAGGGTCTCCCAGGAGTATCTGGGAGTGTCTTAAAGGGTCCTGAAGGGTCCCGAGGGGGTCCTGTGGGGGACCCAGGGGTGTCCAAGGGTCACCCACCCTTCAGGGGGTCCCTTTGGGGGTCCCGTGCCCACCTCACAGAAGAACTCGTTGCCGCGGAGGCCGCAGAACCACGAGATCCACGACACCTCCTCGGAGCTGCTCATGGTCCCGGGGGTCTGCGGGGAGCAACGGCGACCGTGAGACCCCCGGGAACTCCCGAATCCGCCTGGGGTGCCCCAAATCCCTCCCGGAGCCCCCGGAGGTCCCCGGGACCCCCCAAATCCCCCCCGGGACCCCTCCCGGGAACCTCCAAATCCCCCTCGGGCCCGTCCCCGTGCCCCTGGGACCCTCCCGGAGCCCTCCCGGTACCCTCGGGCCTCACCGGGCCCCGCACTGCCCGCACCCCCGCAACCGCACGGACCCCAGGGCGGGCCGGAAGGAACCCGGACGACGCTGAGAAAGCCCCGGGAACCCCCCGAGCCCTTCCCGAGACCCTCCCGGTCCCGTCCCGGTGGCCCCGGTGCCCCCCCGGGCCTCACCCGCCGCTTGAGGGGCGCTCCGGGCACGATCCGCGCACGCGCAGCCGCCGCTTCCGCCCCAAACCCCGCCCCCCCGCCCGACACAACCAATCACCGCCGCCCGCCCGCCACTTCCGCTCCATTGACCAATCAGCGCCGCGCTCAGCCGAAGCTTCCGCCCGAACTGCGGTCCCGCGCCTGTGCGGACCAATCAGAGCCCGCCCGGTGCGTCACGTGGTTCCGCAGCACCGATCACAACTTCCGGTGGCGGCGGTAGGGACCCCCAGAACCCCCCCGGTGGCCGCCATGGCCCTGATCGCCTTTCGCCGTGCCCGAGAGCCCGCGGGCGGCTGGAAGGACGGGCAGCTCCAACCGGAGCCGCCGCCGCCGCCGCCGCCGCCGCTCCCTGAGGCCTCCGCGGCCTCCGCCGATCCCGGGGCGGCCGCACGGAGCTTCTACGAGAGCCTGTTCACCGAGAGCGGCGGCGCGGAGCCCGCCGGGGAACCGCCCAGGTGGGTGCGATCCCCGTTAATTAATTAATCAATCAATTATTAATTCGGTAATTAATTAATAATTAATGTTTGTTCCCGTAGCCCCGCCCACTTCTGCCGCAGCTGCGGAGCCTCGTTCCGTGACTCCCCCGCCCGGCACCGCCGCTCCACCGCGCACCTGCTGGGCCTGGGCGCTGCCCCCGGTTCCGTTCCCGGTTCCGTTCCCGGCCCCGGTTCCGGTGCCTGCTCCGGTCCCGGTTACCGGCTGCTGCTGCGGGCGGGCTGGGCCGGCGGCGGGCTGGGCCCGGCGGGGCGCGGGCGGCTCCTCCCGGTGCCCACGGAGCTCAAACGGGACCGGGCCGGGCTGGGCTGGGCTCGGGGCCCATACCGGAACCGGGCCCGGATCTCGCACTTCGGGCCCGGAGACACCGCGGCCGTGGCGGGGCCGCACCGGGACCGGGACCGGGACCGGAACCAGCACCGGGAGCAGAACCGGGCCCGGTTCGGTTCCGAGGAGGCGGAGCGGGGATGGGAGATCCGGCTGAGGCGGGAATGGGAACGGGAGGAGGCACCGGAGAGCCCCCTCAGGCACCTGAGAGCACCGGGACCCCCTCGGGAACCCCCCGGGACCACCCTGAGACCCCCGGGACCCCCAAAATCCCTCCCGGGACCCCCCGAGACCTTCCTGGGACCACCGGGACCTCCCTGAGGCACCTGAGAGAGGCCCGGGACCACCCTGAGACCCTCGGGACCCCAAAAATTAAAAATTCCCCCCCGGGACCCCCCCCTTGAATCCCCGGAGACCCCTCTGGGACCCCCTAAATCCCCCTGAGACCCCCATAAACCCCCTCAGGACCCCCTGAGCCCCCCCAGAGACCCCCGGGCAGTTTTGGGCCTCCTCCCCTCCTCCCCAGGCGGTTTTTGGGGTGCCCAGGACACTTTGGGGTTCCCCCCCCCCCGATGGTTTCAGGCTCCCCCACATTTTCGGGGCGCTCTCGGATTTTGGGGCCCTCCCGGGGTTTCAGATTCTCCCAATGCGGTTTTGGGACCCCTCCCAGGTGGATTTCGGGGCCCCTCCCCGGATTTTTGGGGCCCTCTCGGGACCGTTCGGGGCCTCCCCAGGGCGGTTTTTGGGGGCCCCCTCAGAGTTTCGGTTTCCCCACATCTGGTTTTGGGCGTCCCCCCCCCCGCCCGGATTTTTGGGGCCCCGCCCCGGATTTTTTGGAACCCGACCAGGGCCGTTTTTGGGGGGGGGGGCCCGGATTTTTTTGGATTTTTTGGGACCCCCTCCAGGGGCGATTTTTGCCCCCCCCCCCAAAGTGCAATTTTGGGACCCCCCCCCCCCCAGTGCAATTTTTGGGTTTTTCCCGCCCCCAGTGCAATTTCGGGTTCCCCCTGTGGGATTTTTTTAGGGCCCCCCCCCCCCCAGGCGGTTTTTTTGGGCGGTTCCGCTTTTTGGGCCCCCCCCCCGCCCCCACAATGGGAAAACCCAGTGGGGGGGGGAGGCGGGGTCTAATTAACATAATTTAACAATTTAACATAATTTAGCATAATTTAGCATAATTTAACATAATTAACAACCTGAGCCGTTAATTACCGCACAGCTCGTTAATTGGGGGAGCGGGCAGCGCTCATTAATTGGGGGGGAGGGGGCGGAGGGGTCCCCCCCAAGCTCCTCCCCCCTCCCCCGGTGTTTCCGGTTCCCGTTTCCGGTCCCGGGGGTCCCGGGGCCGCCCCGTGCGGGGGCCGGGGGGGCCTTTAAGGCCCGGGGGGGGCCGGGGCCGGGTCAGAGCCGCCATGGCCGGGCCCCCCCGGGCCCGCGTGCCCGGAGCCGCCGCCGTGGCCGTTCCCGGTGCCCCCGGTGCCGCCGCCGGGCCCGCGGTGCCTCCGGCGCTGTCGCTGCTGCTGCCGCTGCTGCTGCTGCTGCTGCCGGCCGGGGCCACGCGGCTGCCGCCGCAGGTAGGGACCCCCCCTGCCCTGTCACCTGTGTGTGTGTGTCACCTGTGTGTGTGTGTCACCTGTGTGTCACCTGTGTGTGTGTGTCACCTGTGTGTGTGTGTCACCTGTGTGTGTCACCTGTGTGTGTGTGTCACCTGTGTGTGTTACCTGTGTGTCCCTTGTGTGTCACCTGTGCATGTGTGTCACCTGTGTGTCACCTGTGCCACCTGTGTGTGTGTGTCCCTTGTGTGTTACCTGTGTGTGTGTGTTACCTGTGTGTGTTACCTGTGTGTGTGTGTCACCTGTGTGTGTGTGTCACCTGTGTGTATCACCTGTGTGTGTGTGTCACCTGTGTGTGTGTGTCACCTGTGTGTGTTACCTGTGTGTCCCTTGTGTGTCACCCGTGTGTCACCTGTGTGTCACCTGTGTGTCACCTGTGTGTCACCTGTGTGTGTGTGTCACCTGTGTGTGTTACCTGTGTGTCCCTTGTGTGTCACCCCCTCTCACCTGTGTGTCACCTGTGTGTCCTATGGACCCCCCCGTGTCACCTGTGTGTCACCTGTGCGTGTGTGTCACCTGTGTGCCACGCAGCTGCCGCCGCAGGTAAGGACCCCTGTGACCCCCCCTGTGTCACCTGTGTGTCCCATGGACCCCCCCCGTGTCACATGTGTGTCCCTTGTGTGTCACCTGTGTGTCCCTTGTGTGTCACCTGTGTGTCCCTTGTGTGTCACCTGTGTGTCCCATGGACCCCCCCGTGTCACCTGTGTGTCCCTTGTGTGTCACCTGTATGTCACCTGTGTGTCACCTGTGTGTCACCTGTGTGTCACCTGTGTCCTATGCACCCCCCTCATGTCCCCTCTCTGACCCTTTTGTGTCCCCCCCGTGTCCCCCCCCCCCCCATTTGTCCCCTCTCTGACCCCTCTCTGTCCCCCCCAGGATCTCCCAGAGATGCCACCCCCAGCACTGCCCGGTGAGTGACACCCCCAGACCCCCCCTGACACCCCCAGAACCCTCCTGGGTCACCCCCAGACCCCTTTAGAGCCCCCCTGACACCCCCAGACCCCTTTAGAGCCCCCCAGAACCCTCCTGGGTCACCCCCAGACCCCTTTAGAGCCCCCCTGACACCCCCAGACCCCCTTGGACCTCCCCAGGTCACCCCTGGACACCCCCAGAGCCCTTGGGACCCCCTCAGAGCCCCCCTGGGACCCCTTGGGTCACCCCCAGACCCTCTTGGACATCCCCAGAGCCCCCCAGACCCCCCCTGGGACACCCCCAGGCCCCTTTAGAGCCCCCTTGGACCCCCCCAGGTCACTCCTGGTGTCCCAACCCCCCCCCCCCGTTCTGTCCCCAGGGCCCCCCCCGCAGGTGGCACGAGGGGACAAACCGGCCGCCTCACGTCGTGGGTGAGAACGGGGGGCACTGGGGGGCACTGGGAAGGGTTAACGGGGGATTGGGGGCACTGGTTTGTACTGGGAAAGGGTTAACAGGGGTTTGGGGTCACTGGTTTGTACTGGGAGGGGATGGGAAAGGGTTAACGGGGGATTGGGGTTACTGGTTTGTACTGGAAAGGGTTAACGGGGGATTGGGGTTACTGGTTTGTACTGGGAAAGGGTTAACGGGGGATTGGGGTCACTGGTTTGTACTGGGAGGGACTGGGAAAGGGTTAATGGGGAATTGGGGTCACTGGTTTGTACTGGGAGGGGATGGGAAAGGGTTAACGGGGGATTTGGGGTTATTGGTTTGTACTGGGAAAGGGTTAAAGGAGAATTTGGGGTTACTGGTTTGTACTGGGAGGACTGGGGAGGGTTTAAAGGGGGTTTGGTGTTACTGGTTTATACTGGGGGGACTGGGAAAGGGTTAACGGGGGATTGGGGTTATTGGTTTATACTGGGAGGGACTGGGAGGGGTTAACGGGGGATTGGGGTCACTGGTTTGTACTGGGAGGGACTGGAAAAGGGTTAACGGGGGATTGGGGTCACTGGTTTGTACTGGGACAGGGTTAACGGGGGATTTGGGGTCACTGGTTTATACTGGGGGGACTGGGAAAGGGTTAAAGGAGAATTTGGGGTCACTGGTTTATACTGGGATGGACTACGAAAGGGTTAAAAGGCGTTTTGGGGTCACTGGTTTGTACTGGTTTGGGGTTACTGGTTTATACTGGGAGTGACTGGGAAAGGGTTAAAGGGGGATTTGGGGTCACTGGTTTGTACTGGTTTATACTGGTTTGGGGTTACTGGTTTATACTGGTTTATACTGGTTTATACTGGGGGGGACTGGGAAAGGGTTAACGGGGAGTTGGAGTTGGGGTCACTGGTTTGTACTGGGTTGGGGTCACTGGTTTGGGGTTTGGGGTCACTGGTTTATACTGGTTTATACTGGGAGGAACTGGGGATCCCAACCGTGGGAGGCGGGGGATTTTTTGGGAGTTTTTTTTGGGGTTTTTTTGGGGTATTTTTGGCTATTTTGGGCATTTCCGGTGCCCCGGCTCCCGCCCCTCCTGCCCCTCCGGGATTTTTGGGGGCGTTTCCGCGGGTTTTGGGTGCGTTTTTGGAATCCTGGTTTTGGTATTTTGACCCAGTTTCTCCTCGCGGGGCTCCCTGGCGTGGGAGGCTGAGATTTCGGGGGGATTTCTGCAGATTTTCGGTTTTATTTTAGATTTTTTTCTATATTTTAACCCATTTTTCCCCTTTCCAGGCTCCTCCTTGCCCTCTCCCTGCAGTGGCAGGCGGGGATTTTGGGGCAGTTTTTTGGGGATTTCTCTCTGGTTTTTGGGGCAGTTTTTTGGGATTTCTCTGTGTTTTTTGTGGCAGTTTTTTGGGGATTTCTCTCTGTTTTTTGTGGCAGTTTTTTTGGGATTTCTCTGTGTTTTTTGTGGCAGTTTTTTGGGGATTTCTCTCTGTTTTTTGTGGCAGTTTTTTGGGATTTTTCTGTGTTTTTTGTGGCAGTTTTTTGGGATATTTCTGTGGATTTTCAGATATTTTTGGTTATATATTTAGGGGTATTTTTTTGTATTTTAACCTAATTTTTCCCTTTTCCAATTTTTCCCTTTTTCCTCCTCCTGGCCCTCGTCCCACGGCTCCCTGCGCTGGCAGGAGGGGATTTTGGGGCAGTTTTTTGGGGATTTCTATGGATTTTTGGCTTTATTTTGTATATATTTTATATTTTAATTTTATTTTTCCCTCTCCCAGCCTCCTCCTGGCCCTCATCCTGCAGCTCCCTCCACTGCCAGGCGGGGATTTTGGGGCAGTTTTTTGGGGCAGTTTTTTGGGGATTTCTATGGATTTTTGTATATATTTTATATTCTAACCGTGTTTTTCCCTCTCGCAGCCTCCTCCTGGCCCTCGTCCCGCGGCTCCCTGTGCTGGCAGGCGGGGATTTTGGGGGCAGTTTTTTGGGGATTTCTGTGGATTTTTTGCTTTATTTTGTATATATTTTGTATTCTAATTTTGTTTTTCCCTCTCCCAGCCTCCTCCTGGCCCTCGTCCCGCGGCTCCCTGCGCTGGCAGGCGGGCGTGGCGCCGGCGCTGGTGCGGAACGGGGTCCGCCTGCGCGGGAACCGCCTGGTGGTGCCCCGGGACGGGCTCTACTTCGTCTACGCCTCCGCCGCCTTCACGGGCGGGCGCTGCGGGCCCGGGGGCGCCCCCCGGCGGCCGCTGCGCCTGGCGGTGTCCCGGTTATCCCGGGAGTACCCCCGGGACGTGCCCCTGCTCCGCGCCGCCCGCTCCGTCTGCCCGGCCGGGGGGCTCGGGGGGCTCTGGGCAGAGACCCTGTACCAGGGCGCCGTGTTCCAGCTGCGCCGCGGGGACCGGCTGGCGGCCACCACCTCGGCCGGACGCTTCCTCGACCTGCACGGCGCTGGACAGGCCTATTTTGGGGTGCTGGGGGTCGATTAGGGGCGGCTGGGGGGGATTGGGGGGCTGCAGGGGCTCTGGGGGCTTCAGGGGCTCTGGAGGCTTTGGGGTCTGCAGGGGCTCCGGGGGCTTCAGGGGCTCTGGGGGCTTTGGGATCTCTGGGGGCTTCAGGGGCTCTGGAGGCTCTGGGGGCTTTGGGGGCTTCAGGGGCTCTGGGGGCTTCAGGGGCTCTGGGGGCTTCAGGGGCTCTGGGGGCTTCTGGGGCTCTAGAGGCTTTGGGGGTCTCTGGGGGCTTCAGGGGCTTCTGGGGGCTTCAGGGGCTTCTGGGGGTCTGGGGGCTTTGGGGGCTTCAGGGGCTCTGGAGGCTTCAGGGGCTCTGGGGGCTTCTGGGGGCTTCAGGGCTCTGGAGGCTTTGGGGTTTTGGGGCTTTTGGGGGTCTCTGGGGGCTGCAGGGGCTCTAGGGGCTTCTGGGGGCTTCAGAGGCTCTGGAGACTTTGGGGTCTTGGGGGTTTTGGGGGTCTCTGGGGGCTTCAGAAGCTCTGGAGGCTTTGGGGGTCTCTGGGGGCTTCAGGGGCTCTGGAGGCTTCTGGGTGCTTTGGGGTTTTGGGGGTCTCTGGGGGCTTTGGGGGTCTCAAGGACTCCAGGGGCTCTGGGGCCTTCAGGGGCTCTGGAGGCCTTGGGGTCTTGGGGGGGTCTCTGGGGGCTTCAGGGTCTTGGGGGTTTTGGGGGTCTCTGAGAGCTCTGGGAGTCTCAGGGGGCTTTGGGGTCTTGGGGAGCTCTGGGGGCTCCAGGAGCTCTCAAGGTTTTGGGGTCTTGGGGGTTTTGGGGTCTCTGAGAGCTTTGGGGTCTTGGGGAGCTCTGGGGGGCTTCAGGAGCTTTTGGGGTTCTGAGGTCTTGGGGGTCTTTGGGAGCTCTGGGGGTCTCTGGGTCTTGGGGAGCTCTGAGAGCTCTGGGGGTCTCAGGGGCTTTCAGGGACTCTGAGGGTCCCAGTGGCTCCAGGGTCTTGGGGGTCTCGGGGGGCTCCAGAAGCTCTGGGGACTTTGGGGTCTTGAGGGTCTCGGGGATCTTGGGGGGCTCAGGGGCTTCAGGGTCTTGGGGGGCTCTGAGAGCTCTGGGGGTCTCAAGGACTCGGGGGTCTCAGGGGTCCGGGGGGTCGGGTCACGACTGGAATCAGCACCAGCAGCACCAACTGAGGTCGACAAACGCGCTGCGAAAAGCTAAATTTAACTTATTGTACTATTTATGGAGTTTTTCTACTGGTAACTTTTGTACGTTTGTATCGGGTTTTTTTAATAGAGTTTTATCTATTTATGGCAAATTTCGCGGCGGAAAAGCCGCGGGTTCGGGGCGGGGCCGGTAATTTATTCACTGCTGTGTAATTTATCGCGGAAAGTCCCAATAAAAGCGGAGTTTGGGCAAAAAGTCGAACCCGGGCGGGTTTTTTACCGGGAATCTCCCCGGCCACGGGGGAAGCCCGGAGCGTGGGCTGTCCCCGGCGCTTCCCGGTCCCTCCCAGTCCCTCCCAGTGCCCCCAGTCCCTCCCAGTTCCCTCCCCAGTTCCCTCCCAGTGTCCCCAGTTCCCCCGCTCGGTGGGCGCGGCTCTCGTTACCACGGCAACGAGCGCCGCCAACCCTCCCGTCCGCCAGGGGGCGCCGCAGCGCCGCCGCCAAATGACGTCACCTCCAGGACCGCTCCACTCCGCGGGGGAGCGCGCTCCCCCCCCTTCCCTCCACCCCGCATTGGTCTCGCCCGCTCGGCTCCCTCAGCCAATGGCGGCGCGTCCCCGCGGCGGCCTCGCCCCCCCCGCTGCGCGCGGTGCGGCCCGAGGCGCGCGGCGCATGCGCGGAGGCCCCGCGGGCCCTGTGTCGGAGGGAGGGAGGGAGGGGGGGGGCAGCGGAATCCGCCGCCATCCGGCGCCCGCCCGCCCCGCCCGCCGCCCCCGAGCGCGGAGCCGCCGCCGCGGAGCCCGCCCGGGGCGGACAGGTGGGTACGGGGAACCGGGGGAGGGCGCGCAGATCCACCCGTAAACACCCCCCCCCCACCCCCCATCCCGGCTCCCTCAGCGCAGGCCCGGCCGCCATCTTGGAACGGCGAGGCCCCCTCACACCGGGGCCCATCCCCCACCGCCGGTACCGGGAGGGGGCGGGGCCGGGGGTCCCGGTAAGGTGTGGGCGGGGCTCAGGGGGGGTGTGTGAGGAGGGGGGGGCGGTTCCGTGACCCCCCCCGGTGTTCTGAGGTGGGGGGGCGCGGCCTGCGGCCTGTACCGGGAGGTACCGGCAGCGGCGGCCCCGCGTGCCCCGGTGTGACCCCGCTCCCCGCCCGCAGGTCCCGGTGCGGCCGATGCGGCGCCATGAGCGATCGGGCTGCGCGGGGCCGGCGCTACAACTGCCTGAGCCTCAGTGAGAGCTACCGGGGGCGGGCCGCTCGAGCCCCCCCGCGCCGCCGGTAACCGGGACGGGGAATGGGCCAAGGGAGCGGGGGGGGGGGAACACCCGGGTTATGGGGGCGGGGGGGGCGTGTGGGTCAGGGAGGGAGGAGGGGGCCCCAAAATGGGGGAGGGCTCTGGGGTCCTCAAAATGCGACCCCTCGGTTTTGGGTGGGGTTGGGGAGGGGTCCCCTAAAATGGGCCCCCCCATGGTTTTGGGGGGATTTGTGGGTTTGAGGAGGGGGCTCCAAAATGGGACCCAGTCAGGTTTGGGGGGGGAGTTGGGGAGGGGTCCTCAAAGTGGGACCCCCGTGGTTTTGGGGGGCATTTGTGGGGTCGGGGAAGGGTCTCCAAACTGGGACTCCCGTGGTTTTGGGGGGGGTTGTGGGGTCCCTAAAATGGGGACCCTCTCGCTTTTTGGGGGTGGATGTAGTTTGAGGAGGGGTCTCCAAAATGAGACCCCCGTGGTTCTGGGGGGGGAAGTTGGGGAGGGAGGAGGGGGTCCCCAAAATGGGGAGGGGGGTTCAGGGGTCCTGGGGGGTGGTCCTGGTGGGTTTGGGGTCCTGGGGGGGTCCCTCTGGTGTGACCCCCTCCCTGTAGCGAAATGAGGGGGGCTCGGGGGTCCCGGGGTCAGTTCGGGGGGCACTCAGGGGTCTCCCCCCCCAGGCGCCCCCTGCCATGGGCTGCAGAGCCTGGGCAAGGCCTGGGGGCTCAGGGGGGCTCAGGGGCAGTTTGGGGGTCCCGGGGGCAATTCGGGGGTCTCACCCCTCCCTGTGCCCCCCAGGCGCCCCCCGCCATGGGCTGCAGAGCCTGGGCAAGGTGCCCACCCGGCGCATGCCCCCCCCCCGCGCACCTGCCGAGCCTGAAGGCCGAGAACAAAGGCAACGACCCCAACGTGGCCCTGGTGCCCCGAGACGGCTCGGGATGGGCCAGCCGCAGCGACCCCCCCGACCCCCGCAGGTGAGACCCCTCCCCATGGGGCTGGGGACCCCCTCTTGGGGCTGGGGTGGGCACAGGGACCCCCCCTTGGGGCTGGGGAGGGGGCTCGGGATGGACAGAGAGACCCCCACTCCTGACCCCCATTAGTGGGGAGGGGTCCCAATGTGGGCAGAGCGACCCCTGTGGGTGGGGAGGGGCCAGAATGACCCCCCTGACCCCCATTAGTGGGGAGGGGTCCCAGGGCTGCAGCCCAGGGGGACTTTGGGGTACTCCAGAGACCCCCGGCCCCCATCCCTGCCCTCGGGACCCTCTGGGGCTCCTTGGGGAGGGGTCCTGGGGGATGGTCCCACCCCAGGGGGGCCTTGGGGAGGGGTCTCACCCCCCTGACCCCGCCCCTTTGCCCCCTCCCCCCCAGTTCCGAGCCCTCCGCCCCTCCCCCGCCGCAGTCGCCGTCACCGCCGGATTCGCAGCCGCCTGCGGGGACCCCGGGGACCCCCGAGGTGAGACCCCCACCCCAAAAACCCCCCCGGGACCCCTGGTAACGGGGAGGGGTCCCCAGGGTGCACACGGGGGCGCTTTGGACCACCCCAGGGACCCCCCGGCCCTGCACAATGGGGGCACTCGGGGGGTCCTGGGGAGGGGTCCCTGTGACCCCCCCCACCCCCCTCGTGCTGACCCCTCCCCAAATTGCCCCCACAGAACCCCCCCCCCGCCGCCAAGCGTGGCAAAGTCCTGGCGCAGGCCAGCGGTTCCCCCGCCGATGGTGAGAGCTGGGGGGACCCCCGGGACCCCACCCCCAAATCCCTGCGACCACTGGGGGCACCCCCCGACCCCTCACGGGGGGGGTTTGGGGAGCCCCCTGCCCACCCCAGTCCATGGGGTTTGGGGTCTTTCCTGCCTCCTCCTTGGGGTTTTTGGGGTCCCCCCGGGGTTTTTTGGGGTCCCCCCCCGTTTTGGGGTCCCCCCCGGGGTTTTTGGGGTCCCCCCCTCATTTCCGGGGTCCCGCAGGTGCCAGGGCCCCGCCCCTCCCGGGCCGGTTCTCACGGGAGGAGTTCCCCAGTTTGGGGGCGGCCGCCGAGCGGGGGAGGGGCGGCCGCGAGCGGGGGGGGCGCTGCCGACGCGTCGGGTGGGCGCGCACCGAGCCCCCGCCCCCCAGGTGAGTCAGGCCCCTCCCCAAAATACCCAAAATATCCCTGAGATCCACCCCAAAATAACCCTGAGACCCCCAAACACCTTCCTGCACCGAGCCCCCGCCCCCCAGGTGAGTCAGACCCCCCCCTAAAATAACCCTGAATACCTGTGAGACCCCCCCAAAACACCCCTGAAATCCCCCTGAGAACCCCAGGGTGGGCGCGCACACCGAGCCCCCGCCCCCCAAGTGAGTCAGACCCCCACCCTAAATAACCCAAAATACCCCCTGAGACCCCCCCAAAACACCCCTGAAATCCTCCTGAGATCCACCCCAAAATACCCAAAATAACCCTGAGATCCCCAGGGTGGGCGCCGCACCGAGCCCCCGCCCCCCAGGTGAGTCAGACCCCACCCTAAATACCTTGAATATCCCTGAGATCCACCCCAAATAACCCTGAGATCCCCCCCAAATTACCCAAAATACCCCTGAGACCCCCACCCAAAATACCCCTGAGACCCCCAGAACCTTCCTGCACGGGAGCCCCCACCCCCACAGTGGGACCCCAGACCCCTCTGTAACCCCCCCCCAGACCCCTCTTAGCACCCCCAGACCCCTGTTAACCCCCCCTGGACCCCCATTTATCCCCCAAAGACCCCCATTTACCCCTTTGCCCCCATTTACCCCCTTTTGCCCCCCATTTATTGCCCCCTTTGCCCCCATTTACCCCCTTCTCCCCCCGTTTAACCCCCCCAGGCCCCCATTTACCCCCTTTGCCCCCCATTTAAACCCCTGCAGACCCCTCTGTAACCCCCTCAGACCCGTCTTTATTGCCCATTTACCCCCTTTACCCCCCCATTTACCCCCTTTGTCCCCCCCTTTGTCCCCCATTTACCCCCCTGTTTTTCCCCCTTTGCCCCCATTTACCCCTTTGCCCCCCATTTAACCCCCCCAGACCTCTCTGTAACCCCTCAGACCCCTCTTTATTGCCCCTTTCCCCCCGTTTATTGCCCCATTTTTTGCCCCCCAGGTGGCAGCTGGCGGGAGGGGCGCGGGGCCGAGGAGCCGCCGGCCGAAGGGGGGGGAGGAGCCCCCCCCGGCCCCCCCATTTCCCCCCATACCGGGGGGGTGGTGCCGCCCTTTGTGAGTATGGACGCCCCCTCCCCAAAATAAACCCCATCCCCAAAAAAACCTACTCCTCCCTCCCAAAAATCCCCCTCCCCAAAAATCCGCAAAATCTCCGTCCCCAAAACCCCCTCCTCAAAATCCCCCCCTCCCTCAAAATCCCCAATCCTGGGGGGCTCAGCCCCAGTGGGGAGGGGTCTCCGGCTGATGCTGATTTTGGGGGTCTGGGGTCTCCGGCTGATTTTGGGGTCTGGGGTCTCTCTCTGGCTGATTTTGGGTCTGGGGTCTGTGGCTGATTTGGGGTCTGTGGCCTCTGGCTGATTTTGGGTCTGGGGTCTGTGGCTGATTTTGGGTCTGGGGTCCGTGGCTGAGGCTGATTTTGGGTTTGGGTCTGTGGCTGAGGCTGATTTTGGGTCTGGGGTCTGGGCTGATTTGGGTCTGGGTTCCGTGGCTGATGCTGATTTTGGGGTCTGTGGCTGATTTTGGGTCTGGGGTCTGTGGCTGATTTTGGGTCTGGGGTCCGTGGCTGATGCTGATTTTGGGGTCTGTGGCTGATTTTGGGGTCTGGGGCCTGTGGCTGATTTTGGGGTCCGTGGCTGATTTTGGGTCTGGGGTCTGTGGCTGATTTTGGGTCTGGGGTCTGTGGCTGATTTTGGGGTCTGTGGCTGATTTGGGGTCTGGGGTCCGTGCTGATTTTGGGTCTGGGGTCTGTGGCTGATTTTGGGGTCTGTGGCTGATTTTGGGTCTGGGGTCCGTGGCTGATTTTGGGGTCTGGGGTCTGGGCTGATTTTGGGTCTGGGGTCCGTGGCTGACGCTGATTTTGGGGTCTGTGGCTGATTTTGGGGTCTGGGGTCTGGGCTGATTTTGGGTCTGGGGTCCGTGGCTGACGCTGATTTTGGGGTCCCCCCCAGATGTACCCCCCGTACCTGCCCTTCCCGCCGCCCTATGGGCCCTTCCGGGGCCCCGACGCACAGAGGTGAGTGAGGAGGGGTCCCCAAAGACCCCCGAGACCCCCAAATACCCCCCAGATCCCACCGAGACCCCCAAATACCCCCCAAATACCCCCCGAGACCCCCAAATACCCCCCAAATCCCACCCCAAGACCCCCAAACCTCATTTCCCCCCAGTTCCCCCCTTTCTGGGGTCCCCAAACCCCCCAGTCCCACTGAGGAGACCAAAGCCCCCTCCCCAATTCCCCCAGTCTCACCAAAAAGACCCCAGACCCCCAAATCCCCCTCCCCAATTCCCCCTTTTTCTGGGGTCCCCAAAACCCCCAGTCCCACTGAGGAGACCAAAGCCCCCTCCCCAATTCCCTCCATTCTGGGTCCCCAAACCCCCCAGTCTCACCGAGAAGACCCCAGACCCAAATCCCCCTCCCCAATCCCCCTAGACCCAAATCCCCCAGACCCAAATCCCCCATCCCCAATCCCCCTAGACCCAAATCCCCCAGACCCAAATCCCCCATCCCCAATCCCCCATCCCCAATTCCCTCAGACCCAAATCCCCCTCCCCAATCCCCCCAGTCTTCCCAAGAAGACCCCAGACCCAAATCCCCCATCCCCAAACCCCCCAGTCCCACTGAGGAGACCCCAGACCCAATTCCCCCTCCCCAGTTCCCCCTCCCCAATTCCCCCTTTCAGGCTCCCCCCTCCTTTGCCCCCCCTCACCCCGGGTGGGTTTTTGGGGGGTCCCCGCAGGTTCCCACGGCCGGGGGGTCCCCGGGGGGCTGCGGGGCCCCCTCGGGGGGGGGTCTCCCCCCTCGCGCCCCCCGGTGCTGCGCCAGGACGAGCTCAGGGAGTTCGATGAGCTGGACCAGGAGAACGACGAGGGCTGGGCAGGTCCGGGGGGATTGGGGGGTCCTGGGGGGATTTGGGGGGGATCTGGGGGGGTCTGGAGGGGTTTGGGGGGGGTCCTGGGGGGCTTTGGGGGACCAGGAGAACGACGAGGGCTGGGCAGGTCCGGGGGGTCCCAGGGGGATTTGGGGGGTCCTGGGGGGGATTTGGGGGGTCCTGGGGGGATTTGGGGGACCAGGAGAACGACGAGGGCTGGGCAGGTCCGGGGGGTCCCAGGGGGGATTTGGGGGGGATTTGGGGGGTCCTGGGGGGTCCTGGGGGGCTTTGGGGGACCAGGAGAACGACGAGGGCTGGGCAGGTCCGGGGGGATTGGGGGGATTTGGGGGGTCCTGGGGGGGATTTGGGGGGTCTTGGGGGGCTTTGGGGGGTCCTGGGGGGATTTGGGGGGGATTTGGGGGGTCCGGGGGGGATTTGGGGGGTCCTGGGGGGCTTTGGGGGACCAGGAGAACGACGAGGGCTGGGCAGGTCCAGGGGGATTGGGGGGTCCTGGGGGCTTTGGAGGGGATTTGGGGGGGATTTGGGGGGTCCTGGGGGGGGTCCCAGAGGGATTTGGGGGGTCCTGAGAGGTCCCAGGGTGATTTGGAGGGAATTTTTGGGGGGATTTGGGGGTTCTCTGGGGGGCTTGGGGGGTCCCAGTGGGATTTGGAGAGGATTTTGGGGGGGGGTGTCCTGAGGGGCTTTTGGGGGTCCCAGGGGGATCTGGGGGGGTTCCTGGGGGGATTTGGGGGGTCCTGGAGGGGTCCCAGGGGGATTTCGGGGGTGCCAGGGGGATTTGGTGGAGTCTGGGGGTTTTGGGGGGGTCTTTTTGGGGTCCTGGGGGTCCCTGGGTGTCTCTGGGGGTCTCTGGGGGTTTCTGGGGTCTCTGGGACCCCCACCACATTTCCCCCTGCCCCCAGGAGCCCACGAGGAGGTCGATTACAGCGAGAAGCTGAAGTTCAGCGATGAGGAGGACGGGCGGGATGAAGATGAGGATGATGAGGGGTGAGGCCCTCCCCCAATGGGGCCAGCCCCCTCCCCAAATTCCCCCAAATTCCCCCAAATTCCCCCAAATTCCCCCCGTAACCCCCCCATGTTCCCCCCCCCCCCAGGAAGGAGAATGAGCCCCCGGCCCCGCCCAAAGCCGAGGCTCCGCCCCCCGCGAAGGAGGAGCCGCCCCCTCCCAAAGCGCCCCCGGAGGGGCCCAAGGAGGCTCCGCCCACCCCGGCCCCGCCCAGCCGGGCCCCGCCCCCTCCACCGCCCCCGCCCAACCGCGGCAGCTGGGCCACGCCCAACGAGCTTCCGGTGAGTGCTGGGCCACGCCCAACGAGCTTCCGGTGAGTGCTGGGACAGGTGGGACATGGGTGTGTACAGGTGTGTACAGGTGTGATCCAGGTGTGTACAGGTGTGTGCAGGTGTGTGTAGGTGTGACATGGGTGTGATACAGGTGTGTGCTGGGCCACGCCCAACGAGCTTCCGGTGAGTGGGGGGACAGGTGTGACAGAGGTGTGATCCAGGTGTGATCCAGGTGCATACAGGTGTGACACAGGTGTGCACAGGTGTGATCCAGGTGTGATCCAGGTGTGTACAGGTATGATCCAGGTGTACCCAGGTGTTCTCAGGTGTGACACAGGTGTGTCCAGGTACATCCAGGTGTGACACAGGCACACACAGGTGTGTCCAGGTATGTTCAGGTGTGACACAGGCGCACACAGGTGCATCGCAGGTGTCTTCCGGTGTTGCAGGTGCGTCATGCACATGGCTGTAGCTGCTTGCGGGTGTCTCCCAGGTGTATCACAGGTGTCCCACAGGTATCTCAGGTGTATCCCAGGTGTATCCCAGGTGTATCTCACAGGTGCTGTATCTCTCCCATTCAGGATGAGGACGAGGCCTGGCGCCGGCGCCGCCGGCAGAGCTGTGCCGAGCTGTCGCAGGCCGTGGCTGTAGCTCAGTTGTGTCTGGGTGTCACAGGGCTGTACCCAGGTGTCAGTCAGGTGTCAGTCAGGTCTCTCAGGTGTATCCCAGGTGTCTCAGGTGTATGTCAGGTGTATCCCAGGTGTCTCACAGGTCTCTCAGGTGTATCTCACTACATTATCTCCCATTCAGGATGAGGACGAGGCCTGGCGCTGCCGCCGCCGGCAGAGCTGTGCCGAGCTGTCCCAGGCCGTGACTGTAGTGTAGCTGTACAGGGCTGTACCCGGGTGTCTCAGGTGTATCCCAGGTGTCTCTCAGGTGTCTCAGAGGTGTATCCCAGGTATCTCAGGTGTATCCCAGGTATCTCACAGGTACACTATCTCCCATTCAGGATGAAGATGAGGCCTGGCGCCGGCGCCGCCGGCAGAGCTGTGCCGAGCTCTCCCAGACCGTGACTGTAGTGTAGCTGTACAGGGCTGTACCCGGGTGTATCCCAGGTGTCTCAGGTGTATCCCAGGTGTATCCCAGGTATCTCACAGGTACACTATCTCCCATTCAGGATGAAGATGAGGCCTGGCGCCGGCGCCGGCAGAGCTGTGCCGAGCTGTCGCAGGCCGTGGCACGGGTGTCAGTGTGTGTCAGTCAGGTGTCTCAGGGCTGTACCCAGGTGTATCCCAAGTGTCTCAGGTGTATCCCAGGTGTATCCCAGGTGTATCCCAGGTGTCTCACAGGTACATTATCTCCCATTCAGGATGAAGATGAGGCCTGGCGCCGGCGCCGCCGGCAGAGCTGTGCCGAGCTGTTGCAGGCCGTGGCGCGGGTGTCAGTGTGTGTCAGTCAGGTGTCAGTCAGGTGTCAGTCAGGTGTTACAGGGCTGTACCCAGGTGTATCCCAGGTGTTTCTCAGCTATCCCAGGTGTATCTCAGGTACATTATCTCCCATTCAGGATGAGGATGAGGCCTGGCGCCGGCGCCGCCGGCAGAGCTGTGCCGAGCTCTCTCAGGCCATGGCTGTAGTGTAGCTGTACAGGGCTGTACCCGGGTGTCTCTCAGGTGGTGTATCTCAGGTGTATCCCAGGTGTCTCAGGTGTATCCCAGGTGTATCCCAGGTGTCTCAGGTGTATCCCAGGTGTATCTCAGGTCTCTCAGGTGTATCCCAGGTGTCTCACAGGTACATTATCTCCCTCATTCAGGATGAAGATGAGGCCTGGCGCCGCCGCCGCCGGCAGAGCTGTGCCGAGCTCTCTCAGGCCGTGGCGCGGGTGTCAGTGTGTGTCAGTCAGGTGTCAGTCAGGTGTCAGGTGTCTCAGGTCTCTCAGGTGTATCCCAGGTGTATCCCAGGTGTCTCACAGGTACACTATCTCCCATTCAGGACGAGGACGAGGCCTGGCGCCGGCGCCGCCGGCAGAGCTGTGCCGAGCTGTCGCAGGCCGTGGCGCGGGTGTCAGTGTGTGTCAGTCAGGTGTCAGTCAGGTCTCTCAGGTGTATCCCAGGTGTATCCCAGGTATCTCACAGGTGCTGTATCTCCCATTCAGGATGAAGATGAGGCCTGGCGCCGGCGCCGCCGGCAGAGCTGTGCCGAGCTGTCTCAGGCCATGGCTGTAGTGTAGCTGTACAGGGCTGTACCTGGGTGTCACAGGGCTGTACTCAGGTGTATCCCAGGTGTCTCAGGTGTATCCCAGGTATCTCACAGGTGCTGTATCTCCCATTCAGGATGAGGACGAGGCCTGGCGCCGCCGCCGCCGGCAGAGCTGTGCCGAGCTGTCGCAGGCCGTGGCGCAGGTGTCAGTCAGGTGTCAGTCAGGTCTCTCAGGTGTATCCCAGGTCTCTCAGGTGTATCCCAGGTGTCTCACAGGTGCTGTATCTCCCATTCAGGATGAGGATGAGGCCTGGCGCCGCCGCCGCCGGCAGAGCTGTGCCGAGCTCTCTCAGGCCGTGGCTGTAGCTCAGTTGTACCTAGGTGTCTCACAGATATTACAGGTGTATCCCAGGTGTATCCCAGGTGTTTCCGGTGTATCCCAGGTGTATCACAGGTCTCTCAGGTGTATCCCAGGTGTGTCACAGGTGCTGTATCTCCCACATAGGATGAAGATGAGGCCTGGCGCCGGCGCCGCCGGCAGAGCTGTGCCGAGCTCTCGCAGGCCGTGGCGCGGGTGTCAGTGTGTGTCAGTCAGGTGTATCCCAGGTGTATCCAGGTGTATCCCAGGTGTATCCCAGGTGTCTCAGGTGTATCCCAGGTGTATCTCATGTACACTATCTCCCCCATAGGATGAGGACGAGGCCTGGCGCCGGCGCCGCCGGCAGAGCTGTGCCGAGCTCTCGCAGGCCGTGGCGCGGGTGTCAGTGTGTGTCAGTCAGGTGTATCCCAGGTGTATCCCAGGTGTATCCCAGGTGTATCCCAGGTGTCTCAGGTGTATCCCAGGTGTATCTCATGTACACTATCTCCCCCATAGGATGAGGACGAGGCCTGGCGCCGCCGCCGCCGGCAGAGCTGTGCCGAGCTGTCGCAGGCCGTGGCGCGGGCGCGGCGCCGCCGCGAGGGCCGAGGAGCGCCGCATGGCCGAGCAGCGCCGCGCCGCCTGCGCCGAGAAGCTCAAGCGCTTGGACGAGAGATTCGGGGCCCCCCCCGAGCGCCGCCCCCCGGCCCCGGCGGCGCCGGGACCCCCCCCCGGCGGCACCGAGACCCCCCCGGGACCCCTCCCCCCACAGCGGGAGCAGGAGGAGGAGGAGCCGGCGCCGCCCCTCCCCCACCCACAGGGGTCCCCGGAACCGCGGGAGGAGAAGGAGAGCGGTGGGGGAGGGGCAGGTGGAATTTGGGGAGGGGGCTTGGGGGGGGGGCAGGTGGGGAATTTGGGGAGGGGGCTCGGGGGGGGGTTGGGGAGGAGCTGGGTGGGTTTGGGGAGGGGCAGGTGCGGAATTTGGGGAGGGGTCTGAGGGGATTGGGGAGGGGCAGGTGCAGAATTTGGGGAGGGGGCTCGGGGGGATTGGGGAGGGGCGGGTGCGGAATTTGGGGAGGGGCTCGGGGGGGGGGATTGGGGAGGAGCTGGGGGGGAATTTGGGGAGGGGGGCTCAGGGGGGTTTGGGGAGGGGCGGGTGCGGAATTTGGGGAGGGGTCTGGGGGGATTGGGGAGGGGTAGGTGCAGAATTTGGGGAGGGGTCTGGGGGGGATTGGGGAGGGGCAGGTGCAGAATTTGGGGAGGGGTCTGGGGAGTTTGGGGAGGGGCAGGGGGGGAATTTGGGGAGGGGTCTGGGGGGGATTTGGGGGAGGGGCAGGTGGGAATTTGGGGAGGGGTCTGGGGGGGATTTGGGGAGGGGCACAAACACCCCCTGACCCCCCCCCTTTCCCCCTCTCCCCTTTTTTTTCCCCTCCCCCAGCAGAGCCCCCAGGCCTGGAGGTGCCCCCGGAGCCCCCCGAGGAGCCCCCCCCCGCCCCCCCCGGCCGTGGCCACGCCCCCCAAGGGGGGGGGAGACCCCAAGGGCGAGGGGGGGGCGGCCCCTCCCCCCCGGCAGGCCCCGCCCCCCCCGCCGGCGCAGCCCCCCCAGTACCCAAAGTACCAGAAATCGCTGCCCCCCCGGTTCCAGCGGCAGCAGCAGGTGGGGAGGGGGCTGGGAAATTGGGGAGGGGGCTGGGGAACTGGGGAGGGGCTGGGGCATTTAGGGAGGGGGCTGAGTTGTGGGGTTGGGAACGGGGAGACCCCCCCTCAATACCGGGGTCTGGCAGGGGGGGTTGGGTGTGCCCCAGTTTGGGGATTTTTGGGGAGGGGTCTCACCCCATGGCCCCAATTTTGGGGACCCTGAGTGGGGTTTTCATTCAGGGGGTTTCAATCAGGGGGTCCTTGGGGAGGGGTCTCAGATGGTTCCTCCCACCCTGGGGGTCTGTGGGGTTATTTGGGCGGGGGTCTCACCCCCATTTCTCCCAGTTTGGGGTAATTGGGGCGGGGTCTCTGGGTAATTGGGGCGGGGTCTCTGGGGTTATTTGGGCGGGGTCTCTGGGTAATTGGGGCGGGGTCTCCCCCCGTTTCCCCACCCCGGGGGTCTCTGGGTAATTGGGGCGGGGTCTCTGGGTAATTGGGGCGGGGTCTCTGGGTAATTGGGGTGGGGGGTCTCTGGGTAATTGGGCGGGGCCTCACCCCGTGTCCCCAGTTTGGGGTAATTGGGGCGGGGTCTCTGGGTAATTGGGGCGGGGTCTCTGGGTTATTTGGGCGGGGGTCTCTGGGTAATTGGGGCGGGGTCTCTGGGTAATTGGGGCGGGGTCTCTGGGTTATTTGGGTGGGGTCTCTGGGTAATTGGGGCGGGGTCTCTGGGTAATTGGGGCGGGGTCTCTGGGTAATTGGGGCGGGGTTTCACCCCATTTCTCCCAGTTTGGGTAATTGGGGCGGGGTCTCTGGGTAATTGGGGCGGGGTCTCCCCGTGTCCCCAGTTTGGGGTAATTGGAGCGGGGTCTCTGGGTAATTGGGGCGGGGTCTCCCCCGTGTCCCCACGCCGGGGGTCTCTGGGTAATTGGGGCGGGGGTCTCACCCCGTGTCCCCCCAGGAGCAGCTCCTCAAGCAGCAGCAGTGGCAGCAGCAGCAGCAGCAGCACGGGCCCCCCCGGCCCCGCCCCCGGCCGCCGCCCCCTCCCCATCCCTGGGGGCTCTGGGGGCGCCCCCCGCCCCCCCCGGGCCCCCCAAACTCTTTGGGGGCCTGGGGCGCCCCCCCCGGCCCTGCCCCAGTTGGGCTTCGACCCCCGCTGGGTGATGCTGCCCCCCCCCCCCTACGTGGACCCCCGGCTGCTGCCCCACCCCCGCGCCCCCCACGTCGACTTCTACCCCCCCGGACCCCCCGGAGTGCCCCCCTCGGGTGAGGGGGGGTTGGGAGGGGTCTGGGGGGGTTTGGGGGGGTTTGGGGGGGGGGGTCTCATTCACCTGCAGAGCATTTGGGGGGGGGGGTCTCTGTTTTATTGGGGGTGTTTTGGGGGTGGTCTCTTAAATGGGGGGGGGGGGCCGCAATTTTTGGGGTATTTTTGGGGGGGGTCTCTGATTTATTTGGGTTATTCTTGGGGGGGTTTCTGATAATTTGGGTCATTCCTGGGGGGTCTCTGTATTTTTGGGGTATTTTTTGGGGGGGTCTCTGTATTTTTGAGAGGGGGGGTCTCTGTATTTTTGGGGTATTTTTGGGGGGGGGTCTCTGTATTATTGGGGTATTTTTGGGGAGGGTCTCTGTATGTTTGGGGAGGGTCTCTGTATTTTGGGGGGGGAGTCCCTGTATTTTAGGGGTATTTTTGGGTTAATTTTGGGGTATTTTTTTGGGGGGGTTCTCTGTATGTTTGGGGTATTTTTGGGGTATTTTTGGGTTAATTTTGGGGTATTTTTTTGGGGGGTTCTCTGTATGTTTTGGGGTAATTTTGGGGGGTCTCTAACCCCGTTTCCCCCCCCCCCATTCCAGGCCTGCTGCCCCGGGGAGCGCTCGGACAGCGGGGGGTGGGGGAGGGGGAGGGGGGGGCTCCCCCTCGGAGCCCTTCGAGCGCCCCCCCCCCGCCGCCGCCCCTCCCCCCCCGGCCCTGCGGGACCGCGGGACCCCCCCCGGGGGGAGGGGGCGGGGCCGACCCCTCCCCCCCCCAGCCCAAACCCTCCTGGGGGGGCGAGGCCTTCGCGGGACCCCCCCCCCCCGAAACGCGGGGGCTGCCCCCGGCCCTGCGCCCCCCCCCCCGGCGACGACGACAGCAAGGGGGCGAAGGTGAGGGGGGGAGGGGGGATTATGGGGGGGATTATGGGGGGGGGGTCTGGGGGGGCCTGGGGGGGGCTAAGGTGAGGGGGAGGGGCTGAAATACTGGGAGGGGTCGGGGGCAGTTTTGGGGGGGATTTTGGGGGGTCGGGGGGGCTGCAATGATTGGGGGGGGTCAGGGGGAATTTAGGGAGATTTTGGGGGTCCCGCCCCCCCCCCCTTTAACTCCCCCGTTTTCCTTCCCCCCCCCAGGAGTGAGACCCCCCCCGTTCGCCTGCGGGACCCCCGGGGGCGCCCCCCCCCCCCTTACGGCTACGCCCCCCCCCTTCGAGAACGGGGGAGGGGCAGGGGGCGCCCCGCCCCTCCCCCGCTTCCCTCCCCCCTCCGCCGCCGACCCCGCCCCGACCACGCCCCCTCCGCCCCCCCCCCGGCCCTGGGCCCTGCCCCCCCCCCAGAGCGACGCGACCCCCCGGAGCCGCCCCCTCCCCCCCGGCGCCGCCGGCCCCTCCCCCCCGCCCAGCCCCCCCCTCCTTCAAGGAGCCCCCCCCAAACAAAAAAGCGGCGCCGCCCCCCCCAGAAACCGCCCAAGGACGAGTTCGGGGCGGGGGGAGGGGCGGCGGCAGCGCTGGGGGGCCCCCCAAGGAGGGAGGGGGGAGGGGCAGGGGGGAGAGCCTCGCGCCGCCCCCGCCCCCGCGCCCCCCCCCGACCCCCACAAACCCCCCCGGGGCGGGGGTGGGGGAGGGGCTCGCACCGAGACCCGCTGGGGACCCCCGGCCCGGGGGGGGGCGGGGCAGGGGCAGGGGGCGGCCCCCCCCCGCCGCGCCCCTCCCCCCGCCTCCGAGGAAACCCCGCCCCCTCCGCCCCGGCGGGCGGGGCCCATCAAGAAAGCCCCGCCCCAAAAGGAGGAGGGGGGGCCTGGGGGGATGGGCGAGGACCCCTCCCCCAAAGCCCCCCCCAAAGCCAAGCCCAGCCCCTCCCCCACGGCCCCCAAAGACCCCGGGGCGCCCCCGGGGGGGGCGGGGGGCGGTGGGGGAGGGGGGCGGGCTCCTCCCCCTCCCGGCGCCGCTGCCGCGACCCCGCCCCCACGGACCGGGACCGGGACCGGGGGGCTCCGCAGAGGGGGGGGCGCCCCGCGGGGGGGGCGCGGGGAATTCTTCGCCCGGGGCCGGGGCTTCCGGGGCTCCTACGGGGGGCGGGGCCGGGGGGGGGGCAGGGGGCGGCACCGGGGGGGGCCCCGCAGCCACCGGGGGAGGGGGCGGGGCCCGCGGCCGCCCCGCCCCCTCCGCGTCCCGGGAATTCCGCGGCTTCCGCGGCCCCGCCCCCGTGGGGGGGAGGGGCGCTCAGCGCCGAGGCCCCGCCCCCCCCCTCCCCCCCCCTCGGGGCCCGGCGCCCCCCCCGCCCCCCCGGGCTCCGAGCCCCGCAGCGAAGGCTCCGAGTACGAGGAGGAGCCGCCCCCGCCCCCCCCCCACCGGCGGCGCCTGCGCGGCTCCGAGAGCTCGGACGCGGGGGGGGGAGGGGCGGGGGGCGGGGCCGGCAGCCAGACCCCGCCCCCGCCCCACCCCCACCACGCCCCCCCGGGGCTGCCCCCCCGCGCCCCCCCCCGCGGCGGCCGCGTCTTCACCCCCCGGGGGGTCCCGTCCCGGAGGGGGCGGGGCGGGCGGTGGGGGCGGGGCGAGGGCCTGGACCCCGCCCTCCCAGCAGCCCCTCCCCCAATCCCAGCAGCCCCCGCGCGGGGCGGGGCCGGGGGGCGGGGCGGGCTCGGAGCGCCCCCCCCGGCGGCGGCGGCACGGGCGGGGGGGGGCAGCACCAGGACAAACCCCCCCGGTTCCGCCGCCTGCACCGCCAGGAGCCCGGCCCCGCCCCCGGCCCCGCCCCCGCCCCGCCCCCCCGCCCCGGCCCCGCCCTCCCGGCGCGGGCCCCCCCGCTCCCCCCGAGCACAACTCGGACCAATGGGAAACGGCCTCGGAGAGCTCCGACCTGGGGGGGCGCAGGGGGGGCCCCCCCCGGCCCCGAGCGCGACCCCCCCGCCCCCGGCGGCCCCCCCGCCCAGGGGCCCCGCCCCCTCCCCCCTCCCCGCCCCCTCCCTCGGGAGCGCCCCCTCCCCCAAACGCCCCGCCCAGCCCCCGCCTGGCCAAGCGCAGCTTCTCCAGCCAGCGCCGCTCCGGGGGGGGCGGGGCTCCCGCGGGGGGCCCGCCCCCGGCCCCGCCCCAAAACTCCGCCCCCCCCCAGCAGCAGCCGCAGCAGCACGGGGGGGGCGGGGGCGGCCGCAGCGGGGGGGGCCGGAGCACCAGAGGGGGGGGACGGCAAGAGGGGGTGGCCCTCGCCCCGAAACCGCGGGTGAGGAACTGGGGAGGGGGCTGCGGGTGGGGGGGGGGGGGGATGTGGGGGCGCTTGGGTCACCTCAGAATGAATCTGGGGGGTGCTGGGGGTCTGGGCGTGGGGGTCTGGGGGTGGTGGGGGGGGGATTCGGGGGGGTCTGGGGGAATTTGGGGAGGGGGTTGTGGGGGTGGAATTGGGGGTCTTGAGTCACTTTAGAATGAATTGGGGGGGATTTTGGGGGTCTGGGAGGGGCTGGGGGAATTTGGGGAGGGGTCTCGGGGTTGTGGGTGGAATTGGGGGTCTTGAGTCACTTTGGAATGAATTGGGGGGGGGCTTTGGGGGTCCGAGGGGGCTCTTGGAGGGTTTAGAATGGGCTGAGAATTTCTGGGATTTTTTTTTGGGGTATTTTTGGGGGGGGGTCTCTCTCTCACCTTCCCCCTCCCCCTCCCCCTTTGGCAGCCGTAACCCCGAGGAGCCCCCGGCCCCTCCCCCCGCCCCCCCCGGCTCGGGCGGGGCCCCCCCGGGGCTGGCGCTGCCCCGCCCCCCCCCTCGGCCGTGTTCCGCCTGGACCGGGTGGTCCCGAGCGACCCCGGGGGCATCCGCAGGGCCCTGGCACAGCTGCGACCCCCCCCCCACAAAAGGGGGCACGGCCGGGACCCCCCCCTCGGCACCGGGGCTGCCCCCGGCGGCAGGTATGTATGGACCCAAAACCACCAAAAACACCCCAAAAACTGCCCCAAAAACCCTCCCCAAAACACCCAAAAACTGCCCCAAAATCAGCCAAAAACTGCCCCAAAATCAGCCAAAAACTGCCCCAAAAACACCCAAAACAACCCCAAACTCCCCTTTGGCCCCAGGGCTGCCCCTGACGGCAGGTATGGAACCCTAAAAACACCCCCAAAAACTGCCCCAAAAACACCTGAAACCACCCCAAAAAACATCCAAAAAACTGCCCCAAAACCACCCGAAAACCACCGAAAAAACTGCCCCAAAACCACCGAAAACCATCCCAAAACCACCCAAAAAACCCAAATAAGCCCCGCCCCTTTCCCCCATTAACCCCTCCCCCATTTACCCCTCCCCCATTGACCCCTCCCCCATTGACCCCTCCCCCATTAACCCCT
>NW_026531271.1:0-45090 GCF_020745825.1 Agelaius phoeniceus | reverse complement strand
TGTGCCGATTTTGGGGGTTTTTGTCAAGTGGGATTTGGGATTTTTAGTCCCAGTTTGGTTTTTTTTGGCTTTGTTTTTGGTTTTGTTTTCTTGGTTTTTTGGGGTTTTTTTTTAAGGTGGAAATGGGGATTTTTTCTGCCAATTTGGGGTTTTTTTGTCAAGTGGGATTTGGGATTTTTTGTGCCAATTTTGGTTTTTTTTGGCTTTGTTTTTGTTTTTGGTTTTTTGGGGTTTTTTTTCAGGTGGGATTTGGGATTTTTTGTGCCAATTTTGGGGTTTTTTTCAAGTGGGATTGGGGATTTTTAGTCCCAGTTTGGGTTTTTTTGGCTTTTTTTTTTTTGTTTTTTTGGGGGTTTTTTTTCAAGTGGGATTTGGGATTTTTAGGCCCAGTTTGGTTTTTTTTGGCTTTGTTTTTGTTTTTGTTTTTTTGTTTTTTTTTTCAGGTGGGATTTGGGGGTTTTTTGGTGCCGATTTTGGGGTTTTTTTGTCAAGTGGGATTTGGGATTTTGGTCCCAGTTTGGTTTTTTTTGGCTTTTTTTTTTTGTTTTTTTGGGGTTTTTTTTCAAGTGGAATTGGGGATTTTTTGTTCCAATTTGGGTTTTTTGTTTCAAGTGGAATTGGGAAATTTTGGGCTTTTTTTTCAGGTGGGATTGGGGCTTTTTCTTAAGATGGAATTGGGGATTTTTTGTGCCGATTTTGGGTTTTTTTTCAAGTGAAATTGGGAAATTTTTGCTCCAATTTGGGGGTTTTTTTCAGGTGGAATTGGGGATTTTTTGCTCCAATTTAGGATTTTTTTCAGGTGAAATTGGGGTAGTTTTACTCCAATTTAGGATTTTCTTCATGTGGGATTGTGGGATTTTTGTTCCAATTTGGGCTTTTCCTTCAGGTGGAATTGCAGGATTTTTTTTGTTCCAATTTGGGTTTTTATTTCAGATGGAATTGGGTTCTTTTTGCTCCAAAAAATGTGGTTTTTTTAGCCCTAAAAATGTCCCCTTCATTTTGGCATCCTTCCCTAAAAACAACTTCCCCCCCCCTCCCAAATTTGAGTTTTTTTTCTCACCCCAAAATTTCTGACATCCTCCCAATTTTTGGGCTCTTTTCTCTTAGAATTGGGGTCTCTCCCCCACCCACATTTGGGGGTAATTTGGGACCCCCCCACCAAATTTGGGGTCCCCACAATAATTTGGGACCCCCCCAATTCCCCCACCCCAATTTTGGGGTCTTCACGCTAAAATTTGGGGTCCCCCCCCCTCATTTCGCCCCCTCCAAAATTCGGATTTTTCTCCTCCCTCCAATTTGGGGTCTCCCCTTTGTGCGCATGCGCGGGGAGGGGCGGAACAACCCCCTGGGGGCGTGGCCAGCGCGGGATACAAGGCGTGGCCAGCGCATGCCCAAATAAGGTCATGGGCGTGGCCAGGCAGCACAGACGTGACCTGCAGCAGGCGGTGGGCGTGGTTTGGATGAGAAGGAGGCGGGGTTTGTGCGGATCGGGGCGTGGTTTGTAGTGGGCGTGGCCAGGCGAAGATGGCAGCGCTGAGCGGGGACGCGCTGGGGCTGGAGCGGGGTACGGGCGGGATTTGGGGGAATTGGGCGGATTTTGGGCAATTTTGGGGGGATTTGGGGGGTCCGGGGGAGTCCTGAGGGTGGGGGGAGGGGAGGGGGAGGGGCTGAGGGGCGTCGGGAGTGGGGGAGGGGGCGGCAAGGGGTGGTTGGGGGGGATGAAATGGGAAATTTGGGGCGGTTTAGGGGAATTTGGGGCGAATTTGGGGGATTAGGGTTTTTGGGGGGGTCTGAGGGGTGGGGGAGGGGGAAGTTGGGGGTTTTTGGGGGGGCTGGGGGGGTTAAGGAGGGGCACGGGGGGAGTTTTGGGTATTTGGGGGTGGTTTTGGGGTGACTGGGGTTGATTTTGGGGGTGATTTTGGGGTGTTTTGGGGTCATTTTGGGGTTTGATTTCGGGGTAGTTTTGGGGCTGTTTTGGGGTGACTCTGGGTTTGATTTTGGGGTGATTTTGGGGGTAACTCTGGGGTGATTTTGGGGTGATTTGGGGGCTGTTTTGGGGTAATTTTGGGGCTGTTTTGGGGTGATTTTGGGTCTGATTTTGGGGTGATTTTGGGGCTGATTCTGGGAGTGATTTTGGGGCTGTTTTGGGGGCTGTTTTGGGGTAATTTTGGGGTGATTTGGGGGCCGTTTTGGGGTGCCTCTGGGTTTGATTTTGGGGTTTGATTTTGGGGTAACTCTGGGGTGATTTTGGGGTGATTTGGGGGCTGTTTTGGGGTGACTGGGGATGACTTTGGGGGCTCTTTGGGGTGGTTCTGGATGTGATTTTGGGGCTGTTTTGGGGTGATTTTTGTGATGTGTCTGTGTTTGATTTTGGGGTCATTTTGGGTTGATTCTGGGGGTGATTTTGGGGCTGTTTTGGGGTGATTTTGGGGGTGACTCTGGGGCTGTTTTGGGATGACTCTGGGTGTGATTTTAGGGTGATTTCGGGGCTGTTTTGGGGTAACTCTGGGGTGATTTTGGGGTAACTCCGGGGGTGACTTCGGGTTGATTCTGGGTGTGATTTTGGGGGTACTCTGAGGGTGATTTTGGGGTCATTTTGGGGTTGATTCTGGGGGTGATTTCGGGGCTGTTCTGGGGTCATTTTGGGATGACTTTGGGAGTGACTTTGGGTTGATTCCAGGTGTGATTTTGGGGTGATTTTGGCTTGACTCTGAAGGTGATTTTGGGGTGACTTTGGGTCGATTCTGGAGGTGATTTCAGGGCTGTTTTGGGATGACTGGCTTTGATTTTAGGGTGATTTCGGGGCTGTTTTGGGGTAACTCTGGGGTGATTTTGGGTTAAATCTGGGCGTGACTTTGGGTTGACTCTGGGTGTGATTTTGGGGGTGATTTTGGTTGAGTCTGAGGGTGATTTTGGGGTGACTTTGGGTTGATTCTGGGGGTGATTTCGGGGCTGTTTTGGGGTGACTTTGGGATGACTTTGGGGGTGATTTTGGGGCTGTTCTGGGGTCATTCTGGGATCACTTTGGGGGTGATTTTAGGGTGATTTTGGGATGACTTTGGGGCTGATTTTGGGGCTGTTTTGGGGTGACTCTGGGGTGATTCTGGGTGTGATTTTGGGGCTGTTCTGGGGTCACTTTGGGGTGACTTTGGGGGTGATTTTGGGGTGATTTTGGGGGGTCCCCAGACGTGTCCCGGGCCGTGGAGCTGCTGGAGCGGCTCCAGCGCAGTGGGGAGCTGCCCCCCCAAAAGCTGCAGGCGCTGCAGAGAGTCCTGCAGAGCAAGTTCTGCTCCGCCATCCGCGAGGTGACCCCAAAAACCCCCAAAAAACCCCCAAACTTCCCCAAATTCACCCCAGAAATCCTCAAATCCACTCCAAAAACCACCCCAAAACCCCCCAGAAACCCCCAAAATCCACCCCAAAAACCCCCCCAAAAACACCCCAAAACCCCCTCAAATCCACTCCAAATCCACTCCAAAAACATCCCAAAAACACCCCAAAACCCCTCAAAAACCCCCCAAAAACCCTCAAATCCACCCCCAAAACCCCCCAAAACCCCCCAAACTTCCCCAAATTCACCCCAGAAACCCTGAAATCCACCCCAAAAACCCCCAAATCCATCCCAAACCCCCCAAAACCACCCCCAAAAACCCTCAAATACACCCCAAAAACACCCCAAAACCCCCCCAAAAACACCCCAAACTTCCCCAAATGCACCCCCAAACCCCCCCAAAACCACCCCAAAAACCCTCAAATTCACCCCAAAACCACCCCAGAAACCCCCAAATCCCCCCAAACTTCCCCAAATTCACCCTAGAAACCCTCAAATCCACCCCAAAAACCCCCAAATCCATCCCAAACCCCCCCAAAACCACCCCAAAAACCCTCAAATACACCCCAAAAACACCCCAAAACCCCCCCAAAACCACCCCAAAAACCCTCAAATTCACCCCAAAACCACCCCAAAAACCCTCAAATCCACCCCAAAACCCCCCCAAAAACACCCCAAAAACCCCCAGACTTCCCCAAATTCACCCCAGAAACCCTCAAATCCACCCCCAAATCCACCCCAAAAACACCCCAAAAACACCCCAAAAAAACCCTCAAATCCACCCCAAAAACCGCAAATCCACCCCAAAACCACCCTAGAAACCCCCAAATCTACTCCCAAACCCACCTGGGAATCCCCAAAAAACCCCAAAACCACCCCAAAAACCCCAAAACCACCCCAAAACCCATTTGGGAACCTCAAAAAACCTACCTGGGAACCCCAATCCCACCTGGGAACCCCAAAACCAGCTGGGAGACCCACAACCACCCAAAAAAAAAGCCAAATCAACCCCAAAAAACCCCCAAATCCACCCCAAATCCACCCCAAAAGCCACCCTGGAACCCCTGAAACCACCTGGGAGCCCCAAAATCCACCCAAAAAACCCCAAAACAACCCCAAAACCCACCTGGGAACCTCCAAATCTACAGGGGGACCCCCAAACCTACCCCAGGAACCCCAAAAAACACCCCCCGGGGCACCCCAAAATCCACCCCAGACACCCCAAACGCATCTGGGGAACCCCAAAATTCACCTGGGAACCCCCAAATCCATCCAGGGGACCCAAAATCCACCTGGGACACCCCAAAATCCACCTGGGAACCCCAAAATCCAACCAGGGAACCCCAAAATGCACCTGGGACACCCCAAAATCCCACATGGCCCCACAAAACCCCTCCAGTTTCACCCCAACTCCCCAAAATCTCCCCAAATTTTTTTCCTGGGACCCCCCCCCCAAATTTCTGCAGCTGGGGGGGTCCGGGGGGGGCTGCCCGGGGATTTTGGGGTCCCCCCCAACCCCGGGGTCCCCCCCAGGTCTATGAGCAGCTCTACGACACCTTGGACATCGCGGGGAGCCCCGAAATCCGCGCCCACGCCACGGCCAAGGTACCCCAAAAATCCCTCCTGGGACCCCCCCAAAAAAAAACATCCTGGGATCCCAAAATATCCCTGGGGACCCAAAAAAACCATCCTGGTATCCCAAAATATCCCTGGGGACCCCAAAAATACCCTGGGATCCCAAAATATCCCTGGGGACCCCAAAAACATCCTGGGACCCCAAAAATACCCTGGGATCCCAAAAAACATCCTAGGATCCCAAAATATCCCTGGGGACCCCAAAAATCCCTCTGGGGACCCCAAAAATACCCTGGGATCCCAAAAATGTCCCTGGGGACCCCAAAAAACATCCTGGGATCCCAAAATATCCCCAGGGGAGCCCAAAAACCACCCCGGGACCCTAAAAACCCCCTGGGGATGCCAAAACAACTCCATGTCCCCAAATGTCCTTAAATGTCCCCAGTGTCCCCAATGTGCCCAAAGCCCTCCGCTGTTCCCAGTGTCCCCAATGTCCCCAACGTCCCCAAATGTCCCCAAATGTCCCCATTGTCCTCAATGTCCCCAATGTCCCAAATCCCCTCAACATCCCCAATGTCCCCAGTGTCCCCAACACCCCCAATGTCCCCAGTCTCCCAATGTCCCCAATCCCCTCAATGTCCTCAAATGTCCCCAATGTCCCCGATGTCCCCAAATGTCCCCAATGATTCCAATATCCCCCAATGTCCCCAACACCCCCAATGACTCCCATGTCCCCAGTGTCCCCAATGTCCTCAATGCCCCCAACACCCCGAATGTCTCCAATGTCCCCAATGTCCCCAACACCCCCAATGCCCCCCAACACCCTGAACGTCCCCAGTGTCCCCAATGTCCCCAATATCCCCAGTGACCCCAATGTCCCAAATCCCCTCAATGTCCCCAAATGCCCCCAATGTCCCCAATGATTCCAATATCCCCCAATGACCCCGATCCTCCCAGTGTCCCCAAACCCCCCCAATGTCCCCAACACCCCCAATGTCCCTGAATGTCCCCGATGTCCCCAATGTCCTCAATGATTCCAATATCCCCCAATGACCCCAATCCTCCCAATGTCCCCAACACCTCCCGTTCTCCCAAAGCCCCCAATGACTCCCATGTCCCCAATATCCACAAATGTCCCGAACGGCCCCAATGTCCCCAATGACTCCCATGTCCCCAGTGTCCCCAATGTCCTCAATGCCCCCAACACCCCCAATGTCCCCGATGTCCCCTCGCTGTCCCCAGGCCACGGTGGTGGCGTTCGTGGCCAGCGAGGGCCACGCGCACCTGCGGGTGGTGGAGCTGCCCAATGTCCCCAATGTCCCCAATGTCCCAAATCCCCCCAATATCCCCAAATGTCCCCAATGTCCCCAATGTCCCAAATCCCCTCAACGTCCACAAATGTCCGCAATGCCCTCAATGTCCCGAATGCCCCCAATGTCCCCAGTGTCCCCAATGTCCTCAATGATTCCAATATCCCCCAATGTCCCCAAATCTCCCCAATGTCCCCAACACCTCCAGTTCTCCCAACGCCCTCAATGACTCCCATGTCCCCAGTGTCCCCAATGTCCCTGAATGTCCCCAAATGTCCCCAATGCCCTCAATGTCCCGAATGCCCCCATTGTCCCCAGTGATTCCAATATCCCCCAATGACCCCAAATCCCCCCAATGTCCCCAAACCCCCCCCCAATGTCCCCAATGTCCCAAATGATTCCAATATCCCCCAATGACCCCAAATCCCCCCAATGTCCCCCCAATGTCCCCAACACCTCCCGTTCTCCCAAAGCCCCCAATGACTCCCATGTCCCCAGTGTCCCCAATGTCCTCAATGCCCCCAACACCCCGAATGTCTCCAATGTCCCCGATGTCCCCAATGTCCCCAAATGCCCCCAATGTCCCCAAATCCCCCCAATGTCCCTGAACGTCCCCAGTGTCCCCAATGTCCCCAACACCCCCAATGCCCCCAACACCCTGAACGTCCCCAGTGTCCCCTATGTCCCCTCGCTGTCCCCAGGCCACGGTGGCGGCGTTTGCGGCCAGCGAGGGCCACGCGCACCCGCGGGTGGTGGAGCTGCCCAATGTCCCCAATGTCCCCAATGTCCCCAATGTCCCCAATGTCCCCAATGTCCCCAATCCCCTCATCGTCCACAAATGTCCCCAATGCCCTCAATGTCCCAAACGCCCCCAATGTCCCCAGTGTCCCCAATGTCCCCAATGTCCCCAAATCCCCCCAATATCCCCTCGCTGTCCCCAGGCCACGGTGGCGGCGTTCGCGGCCAGCGAGGGCCACGCGCACCCGCGGGTGGTGGAGCTGCCCAAGACCGAGGAGGGTTTGGGCTTCAACATCATGGGGGGCAAGGAGCAGAACTCGCCCATCTACATCTCCAGGGTCATCCCGGGCGGCGTGGCCGACCGCCACGGGGGGCTCAAACGGGGCGACCAGCTGCTGAGTGTCAATGGCGTGGTGAGGATTTGGGGTGAAATCCCGGGATTTTGGGGTTTTTGGGGTGGTGAAATTGGGGTTTGGAGCGGTTAAATTGGGGTTTGAAGGGTTTAAATTGGGGTTTTGGGGGGTTTGGAGTGGTTGAATTGGGGTTTGGGTGGGATTTGGGGTGGGCGACCGCCACGGGGGCCTCAAACGGGGGGATCAGCTGCTCAGCGTCAATGGGGTGGTGAGGATTTGGGAGAAAATACGGGGATTTTGGGGTCTTTAGGAGGGTTGGAGTGGTTACATTGGGGTTTGGGGTGGTCATGTTTTGCTTTTGGGGTGTTTGGAGTGGGTAAATTGGGGTTTTGGGGGGGTTATGGGGTGATCAGCTGTTCAGCATCAACGGGGTGGTGAGGATTTGGGGTGAAATCCCAGGATTTTGGGGTTTTTGTGTGGTGAAATTGGGATTTGGAGCAGTTAAATTGGGGTTTGAAGGGTTAAATTGGGGTTTTGGGGGTTTTGGGTGGGATTTGGGGTGGCCGACCGCCACGGGGGCCTCAAACGGGGGGATCAGCTGCTCAGCGTCAACGGCGTGGTGAGGATTTGGGGCCAAATCCGGGGATTTTGGGGTCTTGGGGTGGTTTGGAATTGTTATGTTGGGGTTTGAAGGGTTAAATTGGGGTTTTGGGGGGTTTGGAGTGGGTGAATTGGGGTTTGGGTGGGATTTGGGGTGGGCGACCAGCTGCTCAGTGTCAACGGGGGTGGTGAGGATTTGGGGTGAAATCCCAGGATTTTGGGGTTTTTTGGGTGGTGAAATTGGGGTTTGGAGTGGTTAAATTGGGGTTTGAAGGGTTAAATTGGGGTTTTGGGGGTTTTGGGTGGGATTTGGGGTGGCCGACCGCGACGGGGGGCTCAAACGGGGGGACCAGCTGCTGAGTGTCAACGGCGTGGTGAGGATTTGGGGTGAAATCCCGGGATTTTGGGGTTTTTGGGGTGGTGAAATTGGGATTTTGGGGGGTTTGGAGTGGTTGAATTGGGGTTTTGGGGGGGTTTTGGGGGGTTTTGGGTGGGATTTGGGGGTGGCCGACCGCCACGGGGGCCTCAAACGGGGCGACCAACTGCTCAGCGTCAATGGGGTGGTGAGGATTTGGGGTGAAATCCCGGGATTTTGGGGTTTTTGGGGTGGTGAAATTGGGATTTTGGGGTGTTTAAAGTGGTTAAATTGGGGTTTTGGGGGTTTTGGGTGGGATTTGGGGTGGCCGACCGCCACGGGGGGCTCAAACAGGGGGATCAACTGCTCAGCGTCAACAGGGTGGTGAGGATTTGGGGTGAAATCCGGGGATTTTGGGGTTTTTGGGTGGTTTGGAATTGTTACATTGGGGTTTGAAGGGTTAAATTGGGATTTTGGCATCTTTGGGTGGCTAAATTGGGATTTTGGGACATTTAAAGTGGTTAAATTGGGATTTTGGGGGGTTTGGAGCGGGTAAATTGGGGTTTTGGGTGGGGTTTTTGGGATCAGGGCAGTTTTTGGGTGGCTTTTGGGGTTCTGGTTGGGGTCTTTGGGGTTCTGGTTTGGTTTTTGGGATTGGGGCAGATTTTGGTTGGGTTTTTGGGGTTCCATTTGGGGTTTTTGGGGCGCAGAGCGTGGAGGGGGAGCAGCACGAGCGCGCGGTGGAGCTGCTGAAGGGATTTTGGGGTTCTGGGTGGGTTTTTGGGGGTTCTGGTTGGGTTTTTGGGGGTTCTGGTTGGGTTTTTGGGATTGGGGCAGATTTTGGTTGGGTCTTTGGGGCCAGGACAATTTTTGGTTGGGGTTTTGGGGGTTCTGGTTGGGTTTTGGGGGCTCTGATTGCATTTTTGGGGTTCTAGTTGAGTTTTTGGGGTTGGGGCAGTTTTTGGTTGGGTTTTTGAGGTCAGGACAATTTTTGGTTGGGGTTTTTGGGGTTCTTGTTGGGTTTTTGGGTTCTGGTTGGGGTTTCTGGGGTTCTGGTTGGGTTTTTGGGGCTGGGGCAGTTTCGGGGTGGTTTTTGGGGTTCCATTTGGGGTTTTTGGGGTGCAGAGCGTGGAGGGGGAGCAGCACGAGCGCGCGGTGGAGCTGCTGAAGGGATTTTGGGGTTCTGGTTGGGTTTTTGGGGTTCTGGTTGGGTTTTTGGGGCCGGGGCAGTTTCAGGGTGGTTTTTGGGGCTCCATTTGTGGTTTTTGGGGCGCAGAGCGTGGAGGGGGAGCAGCACGAGCGCGCGGTGGAGCTGCTGAAGGCGGCGCAGGGCTCGGTGAAGCTCGTGGTTCGTTACACGCCGCGCGTGCTCGAGGAGATGGAGGCGCGGTTCGAGAAGCTGCGCACGGCGCGGCGCCGGCAGCACAACAGCTACTCGTGAGCACCAAAATCCCAAAATCCCAAAATCCCAAAATCCCTGAGCCCCAAATCCCTAAAATCCCAAAATCCCTGAGACCCCGGAACCCCAAAATCCCCAAATCCCTGAGTTCCCAAATCTCCAAAATCCCCAAATCCCTGAGTTCCCAAATCCCCAAATCCCTGAGTCTCCAAATCCCCAAATCCCTGAGTCCCCAAACCCCTGAGTTCCAAATTCCCTGAGTCCCCAAACCCCCAAATCCCTGAGTCCCCAAATCCCAAAATCCTTGAATCCTCAAATCCCAAAATCCCTGTGTTCCCAAACCCCAAAATCCCTGAGCTCCAAATTCCCTGAGTCCCCAAACCCCAAAATCCCCAAATCCCTGAGTTCCCAAATCCCTGAGTTCCAATTTCCCTGAGTCTCCAAATCCCAAAATTCCTGAGTCCCCAAATCCCAAAATCCTTGAATCCTCAAATCCCTGAGTTCCCAAATCCCAAAATCCATGAGTTCCCAAATCCCTGAGTCCCCAAACCCCAAAATCCCAAATCCCTGAGTCCCCAAATCCCGAAATTCAAAAATTCCTGTCTTCCCAAATCCCCGAGACCCCAAACCCCAAATCCCTGAGTCCCCAAATCCCAAAATCCTTGAATCCTCAAATCCCAAAATCCCTGTGTTCCCAAACCCCAAAATCCCTGAGCTCCAAATCCCCTGAGTCCCCAAACCCCAAAATCCTTGGGTCCCCACGTCCCGAATCCCAAAATCCCTGAGTCCCCAAACCCCAAAATCCTTAAATCCTCAAATCCCCAAATCCCATAGTCCCCAAACCCCAAAATCCCTGAGCTCCAAGTCCCCTGAGTCCCCAAACCCCAAATCCCTGAGTTCCCAAACCCCAAAATCCCCAAATCCCTGAAATCCCAAAATCCCCAAGTCCCCACATCCCAAAATCCCCGAGTCTCCAAATTCCAAAATTCCCGAGTCCCCACATCTCAAAATCCCCGAGTCCCCACATCCCAAAATTCCTGAGTCCCCAACCCCCAAATCCCTGAGTTCCCAAATCCCAAAATCCATGAGTCCCCAAATCCCTGAGTCCCCAAACCCCGAATCCCAAAATCCCTCAGTCCCCAAACCCCAAAATCCCAAATCCCTGAGTCCCCAAATCCTGAAATTCCAAAATTCCTGTCTTCCCAAATCCCCAAGACCCCAAACCCCAAAATCCCTAAGTTCCCAAATCCTAAATCCCTCAGTCCCCAAATCCCTGAGTCCCCGAACCCCAAATCCCAAAATCCCTGAGTCCCCAAATCCCAAACCCCAAATTCCCTGAGTCCCCGAACCCCCAAATTTCACCCCAAACCCCGCTGACCCCACCCCAATTTCACCCCGCAGGTCGCTGGAATCGAGGGGATAGAACCCCCCAGGACACCCCAAAATCACCTGGGACCCCCCCAAAGTCACCTGGGACCCCTCTGGGACCCCCCCAAATTCCCCTTGGACCCCTCAGGACACCCCAAAGTCACTTGGGACCCCCCGGGACCCTCTTGGACCACCTGGGAACCCCCAGGACACCCCAAAATCCCCTGGGACCCCCCCAAAGTCACCTGGGACCCCCTGGGACCTTCTGGGACCCCCCCAGGACCCCCCAAAATCCCCTGGGTCCCCCTGGGACACCCCAAAGTCCCCCCTGGACCCCTCTGGGATCCCCCCGGGACCCTCCCAGGACCCCCCAAAATCCCCTGGGACCCCCCCCAGGACCACCCAGGACCCCCCAAAGTCCCCCCTGGACCCCTCTGGGATCCCCCCGGGACCCTCCCAGGACCCCCCAAAATCCCCCAGGGCCCTCTGGGATCCCCCCGGGACCACCCAGGACCCCCCAAAATCCCCTGGGACCCCCCCAAAGTCACCTGGGACCCCCCAGGACCCCCCAAACCCTCCGTGTGTATATCTGGCACACTCTGTACAGTATTTATTGGCTGCTATTTAAAGGCGTGGCCCAGGTGGGTCACCTGTGTCACCTGTGTCACCTGAGTGTCACCTGTGTCACCTCAGTGTCACCTGAGTGTCACCTCTATGTCACCTGTGTCACCTGAGGGGGGTCACCTGTGTGACCTCTGTGTCACCTCAGTGTCACCTGAGTGTCACCTGTGTCACATGTGTCACCTCTTTGTCACCTGTGTCACCTGAGGGGTTTCACCTGAGTGTCACCTGTGTCATCTGTGTCACCTATGTCACCTCTTTGTCACCTGTGTCACCTGTGTCACCTCTTTGTCACCTGTGTCACCTGAGGGGTTTCACCTGTGTGTCACCCCTTGTCACCTGTGTGTCACCTGTGTCACCTCTGTGACAGGTGTCACCTGTGTCACCTGTGTGTCACCTGTGTCACCTTAGGGGGGTTACCTGTGTCACCTGTGTGTCACCTCTTTGTCACCTATGTCATCTGAGTGTCACCTGTGTCACCTCTATGTCACCTGTGTCACCTGTGTGTCACCTGTGTCACCTCTTTGTCACCTGTGTGTCACCTGAAGGGGGTCACCTGTGTGTCACCTGTGTCGTCTGTGTGTCACCTGTGTCACCTGTGGGGTTTCACCTGTGTCACCTCAGTGTCACCTCAGTGTCACGTGACCATCCCCGGGCTGGGGGGAGGGGCCCAGGTGCCCTTTTTGGGTGGTGAAAAGGGGAAATGGGGGCCGGTTTCCATGGCAACGGGGGATGGGACAGGGGTTGGTTTCCATGGTAACAGAGAGGGGTTGGTAGCCATGGCAACGGGGGCAGGGTGGGGTTGGTTTCCATGGTAACGGGGATGAAGGTAAGGGGGGGTCCCGTCTCCATGGCAACGGGGTTGGGTGGGGTCGGGTCGGTCTCCATGGCAACCGGGGGAGGGGGAGAGGAATCCTAACTCCCGTCTCCATGGCAACGGGCATGGAGGGGATGGGATGGGCTGTTGTCATGAAAACCGGGGTGGGGGGCGGAGTCACGTCTCCATGGCAACAGAGGGGGGTGTGTAAGGCCGGTTTCCATGGTGACAGAGGGGATGGATGGGGGTGATCCGTCTCCATGGCAACGGGGTTGGATGCGGTGGTCCATGGTGACCGCCATGAAGGGGATCCCATTTCCATGGCAACTGTGCTGGCTGATGCTGACGCTCCGTCTCCATGGCGACACGCAGGGAGGGGACTCCGCCCCGTCTCCATGGCAACGCGGGGCGGTTTCCATGGCGACGCGCTCCATCCTGGCACGTGGGGATGGGAGCGATCCCGTTGCCATGGCGACGCACCGGGGGGGGGGGGGGGGGGAGATGGTCCATCCCCATGGCAACGCGGGGGCGGGGCCGTCTCCATGGCAACGCGCATGCGCGCCCTCCCCCGCCCCCGCCCGATGACATCACCCCGCCGCGGCCCCGCCCCCCGCGCGCTCCCATTGGCCGCTCGCTCTCCGGTCACGCCCCTCCCTCCCACCCGCCGAGGGGGCGGGGCCAGCGCGCCGCCGGCGCCCCGGGACGCGCTCCCATTGGTCGGCGGAGCCGTCAATCAGCGCCGCTCTTAAAGGGCCCGCGCAGCGTTTTGCGGGGCCGGCCCGGGGGGGGGTCGGTACCCGGGGGGGGGGCGGGCGGCGGCCGCGGGGCTCGGGCGGGCCCGGGGCGCTCTGGGGGCCTGAACGGGAGCGGGGGCGACCGGCAGCGACCCCCCCCCCCCCCCCGCCGGGGCCCCCCCTCCCCGCCGGGCCGCCTCCCTCCCTCCCTCCGCCGGAGCTGCCGCAGCGCCGCTCGGAGCCCAGGTAGGAGCAGGGCCCGGGAGCCCCCGGGACCCCCGGAACCGACCCCCGGAACCACCTCCGGCCGGCAAAGCCCCGATATCCCAAACCCGCATCCCCGATCCCGAATCCGCATCCCCGATCCCGAATCCGCACCCCCGATATCCCAAACCCGCATCCCCGATCCCGAATCCGCATCCCCGATCCCCAATCCGCATCCCCAATATCCCAAATCCGCATCCCCGATCCGGCATCGCCATCCCGACCCCATCCCGGCCCCGGCAGCCGCATCCCCAATCCGGCATCGCCATCCCGAATCCGGCATCCGCATCCCGAATCCGGCATCCGCATCCCGATCCCATCCCGGCCCCGGCAGCCGCATCCCGAATCCCAAATCTGCATCCCCAAACCCGGCACCGCCATCCCAATTCCGGCATCCGCATCCCGAATCCCAAATCCGCATCCCGATCGCATCCCGGCCCCGGCAGCCAAATCCCGAATCCAGCATCGCCATCCCGATCCCCATCCCGGCCCTGGCAGCCGCATCCCGATCCTATCGCTGCCTCGGCATCCGCATGCCGGATCCCAAATCCGCATCCCAGATCCGGCATCCACGTCCTGCGAATCCGCATCCCAAATCCGGCATCCACGTCCTGCATGCCCATCCCGAATCCCCGGGCCCGGCCCCGCCGGCCCCATCCCCATCCCCGTCCCCATCCCCGTCCCCATCCCCGTCCCTGTTCCCGTCTCCATCCCCATCCCATCCCCATCCCATCCCCATCCCCATCCCCATCCCCGTCCCCGTTCCCGTCTCCATCCCCGTCCCCATCCCATCCCCATCCCATCCCCATCCCGAATCCCCATCCCATCCCCATCCCATCCCATCCCATCCCCATCCCCATCCCCATCCCATCCCATCCCATCCCACCCCATCCCATCCCATCCCATCCCATCCCATCCCCATCCCCATCCCCATCCCCATCCCCATCCCCGTCCCCGTTCCCGTCTCCATCCCCATCCCATCCCATCCCATCCCATCCCCATCCCCATCCCATCCCATCCCATCCCATCCCATCCCATCCCATCCAATCCCATCCCATCCCCATCCCCATCCCATCCCATCCCATCCCATCCCCATCCCATCCCCATCCCCATCCCCATCCCAAACCCCATCCCATCCCATCCCCATCCCATCCCATCCCATCCCATCCCATCCCATCCCATCCCATCCCATCCCCATCCCATCCCATCCCATCCCCATCCCCATCCCATCCCATCCCCATCCCATCCCATCCCCATCCCCATCCCATCCCATCCCATCCCATCCCATCCCATCCCATCCCCATCCCATCCCATCCCCATCCCCATCCCATCCCATCCCATCCCATCCCATCCCATCCCATCCCCATCCCATCCCCATCCCCATCCCCATCCCAAACCCATCCCCATCCCATCCCGTCCCCATCCCCATCCCCATCCCAAACCCCATCCTAAAGCCCCCATCCCAAACCCCATCCCCCATCCCAAAGCCCCCAAACCCCATCCCAAACTCGATCCCAAAGCCCCCATCCCCAAACCCCCATCGCAAACCCTCCATGCTAAACCCCATCCCAATCCTGCCCCATCCCCATCCCAAACCCAGACTCCCTCAACCCCATCCCAAACCCCATCCTAAAGCCCCCATCCCCTATCCCAAACCCTGCATCCCGACCCCATCCCCATCCCAAAGCCCCATCCCAAACTCCCCACCCCCATCTCCAACCCCACATCTCAAACCCCCCAAACCCCATCTTCAAGCCCCCCACCCCAAATCCCCCACCCCAAACCCAAACTCTGCATCCCCATCCCAAACTCCGCACCTAAAATCCCCATCTCAAACCTCCCATCCCAAATCCCCCATCCCCAAACCCATCCCAAACCCAACCCCACATCCCAAATCTGCATCCCAAACCCTGCACCCCCATCCTGACCCCATCCCAAACCCCATCCCCATCCCAAATCCCAAATCCCACATCCCAAACTCCATCCCAACCCCAATCCTGGCCCCGCCATCCCCGTCCTGACCCCATCCCAAACCCAAACCCCCATCCCTGATACCCCAACCCAAATCCCATCCCTACTCCCAGTACCTCCCAGTGCCCCCCATTTCACCCCAGTGCCCCCAGTTCATCCCAGTGCCCCCCAGTGACCCCAGTGCCCCCCATTTCATCCCAGCCCCCCCCAGTTCATCCCAGCACCCCCCAGTTCATCCCAGTACCCCCCAGTGCCCCCCAGCGCCCCCCAGTGCCCCCCAGAGCCCCCCATTTCACCCCTGTATTCCCCAGCTCCCCCATTTCATCCCAGTAACCCCCAGTGCCCCCCATTTCATCCCAGCACCCTCCAGTTCATCCCAGCACCCCCCATTTCATCCCAGTGCCCCCCAGCACCCCCCATTTCATCCCAGCACCCCCCAGTGTCCACCAGTACCCCCCAGTATCCCCCATTTCATCCCAGTACCCCCCCATTGCACCCCCACCCCATCCCCCAGTGCTTTCCGGTGCCCAGCTGTGCCCAGGTGTGCCCGGGTGTGCCCGGGTGTGCCCAGGTGTGCCCGGGTGTGCCCAGGTGTGCTCAGGTGTGCCTGGGTGTGCCCAGCTGTGCCCAGGTGTGCCCAGGTGTGCCCGGGTGTGCCCAGGTGTGCCCAGGTGTGCCCAGGTGTGAGGCGCTGCCCACCCCCAGAGTGGGTTCGGGACCCCCAGAATGGGTCAGGACTGGAGCAGTGCTGGGTGCTGATCCCCTATTCCCATACCCAGGTGTGCCCAGGTGTGCCCAGGTGTGCCCAGATGTGCCAGGTGCTGCCCGCCATTAGTGAGGACCCTCGGAGTGGTTCAGGCTTTGATCCATTGCTCATCTCTCCCCCATTCCATGTCCCCCCAGGTGTGCCCAGGTGTCTCCAGGTGCGCCCAGGTGTGCCCAGGTGCGCCCAGGTGTGCAGGATGACGTGTGAGGTGCTGCCCACCATCAGCCAGGACCCCCAGAGTGGTTCAGTATCCCCAGAGTGGTTCAGTCTCAGATCAGCTGCTCACATCACTTCCACTCCATGTCCCCCCAGGTGTCCCCAGGTGTCCCCAGGTGTGCCCAGGTGTGCCCAGGTGTGCCCAGGTGTCCCCAGGTGTCCCCAGGTGTGCCCAGGTGCGCCCAGGTGCGCGCAGGTGTGCCCAGGATGATGTGGGAGGTGCTGCCCACCATCAGCCAGGACCCCCAGAGTGGTTCAGGACCCCCAAAGAACCCAGTCTTGCACCAACCCCTCACATTGCTCCCATCCTGTATCTCCCCAGGTGTGCCCAGGTGTGCCCAGGTGCGCCCAGGTGCACCCAGGACGATGTGCGAGGTGCTGCCCACCATCAGCCAGGACCCTCAGACAACCCAAACTTGTACAGTCACTCACATCCCTCCCATGTTGTGCATCCCCAGGTGTGCCCAGGTGTCTCCAGGTGCGCCCAGGTGCGCGCAGGTGCCCAGGATGACGTGTGAGGTGCTGCCCACCATCAGCCAGGACCCTCAGGATCTGTCAGGACCCCCACAGTGGTTCAGTCTCAGATCAGCTGCTCACATCACTCCCACTCCATGTCCCCCCAGGTGTCCCCAGGTGTGCCCAGGTGCGCCCAGGTGCGCGCAGGTGCGCCCAGGATGATGTGCGAGGTGCTGCCCACCATCAGCGAGGACCCGCGGCGGGGCTCGGGCGCGGCCGAGGAGCCGGGGCTGGAGCAGCTGATGGTGCAGATGCTGCGGGAGCGCGAGCGGCTGCTGGAGACGCTGCGGGACACGCAGGAGGGGCTGAACACGGCGCACCTGCGGCTGCGCGACCTCGCCCACGAGAGGGACCTGCTGCAGCGCCAGCTCAACTGCGCCCTGCCGCAGGTCAGGCACACCTGGGGAGGGGGTAAACTGGGTGTGGTGGGGGCGGAGAAAGGGTTAAAGCAGGTGTGGTGGGGTTAAACCAGGTGTGGTGTGGGTGGGGTTTGGTTAAACCGGGTGTGGTGTGGTTAAAGGTGGGGTTAAAGCAGGTGTGGTGTGGATAAACCAGGTGTGGTCAGGTGTGTGTGGGGTTAAACCAGGTGTGGTGTGGATAAAGGTGGGGTTAAACCAGGTGTGGTGTGGGTGGGGTTTGGTTAAACCAGGTGTGGTGTGGGTGAAGTTAAACCAGGTGTGGTGTGGTTAAAGGTGGGGTTAAACCAGGTGTGGTGTGGGAGGGGTTAAACCAGGTGTGGTGTGGTTAAAGGTGTGGTGTGGTGTGGGTGAAGTTAAACCAGGTGTGGTGTGGATAAACCACGTCTGGTCAGGTGTAGGTGGGGTTAAACCAGGTGTGGTGTGGAAGGGGTTAAACCAGGTGTGCTGTGGTTAAAGGTGGGGTTAAACCAGGTGTGGTCAGGTGTGGGTGGGGTTAAACCAGGTGTGGTGTGCATAAACCAGGTGTGGTCAGGGAGGGGAGGGGTTAAAGCAGGTGTGGTCAGGGAGGGGCTGAACACGGCGCACCTGCGGCTGCGCGACCTGGCCCACGAGCGGGACCTGCTGCAGCGCCAGCTCAACTGCGCCCTGCCGCAGGTCAGGCACACCTGGGCCGGGGGTAAAGGTGGGGTTAAAGCAGGTGTGGTGTGGGGGAAGTTAAACCAGGTGTGGTGTGGACAAACCAGGTGTGGTGTAGTTAAAGGGTTAGGGTTAGGGTTAGGTGTGGTGTGGGAGGGGTTAAAGCAGGTGTGGTGTGATTAAAGGTGGGGTTAAACCAGGTGTGGTGTGGATAAACCAGGTGTGGTCAGGTGTGTGTGGGGTTAAACCAGGTGTGGTGTGGATAAAGGTGAGATTAAACCACGTGTGGTGTGGGTGGGCTTTGGTTAAACCAGGTGTGGTGTGGTTAAAGGTGGGGTTAAACCAGGTGTGGTGTGGGGGAAGTTGAACCAGGTGTGGAGTGGTTAAAGGTGTGATGTGGAAGGGGTTAAACCAGGTGTGGTGTGGTTAAAGGTGGGGTTAAACCAGGTGTGGTGTGGGGGAAGTTGAACCAGGTGTGGAGTGGTTAAAGGTGTGATGTGGAAGGGGTTAAACCAGGTGTGGTGTGGGAGGGGTTAAACCAGGTTTAGTGTGGATAAACCAGGTGCGGTGTGGTTGAAGGTGGGGTTAAACCAGGTGTGGTCAGGGAGGGGTGGGGTTAAAGCAGGTGTGGTGTGGGAGGGGTTAAACCAGGTGTGGTGTGGGTTGGGTTTGGTTAAACCAGGTGTGGTGTAAATAAACCAAGTGAGGTGTGGTTAAAGGTGGGGTTAAACCAGGTGTGGTGTGGGAGGGGTTAAACAGGTGTGGTGTGGTTAAAGGTGGGGTTAAAGCAGGTGTGGTGTGGGGGAAGTTAAACCAGGTGTGGTGTGGATAAACCAGGTCTGGTCAGGTGTAGGTGGGGTTAAACCAGGTGTGGTCAGGTCTGGGTTTGGTTAATCCAGGTGTGCTGTGGTTAAAGGTGGGGTTAATCCAGGTGTGGTCAGGGAGGGGAAGGGTTAAACCAGGTGTGCTCGGGGTGGGGCAGGTGAGGGAGGGTCAGGTGTGGCCAAGTGTGTGTCCCTGTGTCCCTGTGTCCCCAATGTCCCCAATGTCCCCAATGTCCCCAATCCCCCCCAGTATCCCCAATCCCCCTCAGTGTCCCCAATGTCCCCAATCCCTGCAATGTCCCCAACCTCGCCCAGTGTCCCCAGTGTCCCCTCAGTGTCCCCAGTGTCCCCTCAGTGTCCCCTCGGTGTCCCCTCGGTGTCCCCAGGAGCTGGCGGCGCTGACCAAGGAGCTGAACCTGTGCCGGGAGCAGCTCCTGGAGCGCGAGGAGGAAATCGCCGAGCTCAAGGCCGAGCGCAACAACACCCGCGTGAGCACCCGGCGTCCCCAACGTCACCCCAGGGTCACCCCAGGGTCACCAATGTCACCCCAATGTCACCCCAATGTCACCAATGTCCCCAATGTCACTCCAGTGTCACCCCAGTGTCACCCCAGGGTCACCCCAGTGTCCTCTCAGTGTCCCCGGCATCCCCAATGTCACCCCAATGTCACCCCAGGGTCACCCCCGTGTCCCCAGGGTCCCCAGTGTCCCCCCAGTTTCCCCCCAGTGTCACCCCAGGGTCACCCCAGGGTCACCCCAGGGTCACCCCCGTGTCCCCAGGGTCCCCAATGTCACCCCAGTGTCACCCCAGTGTCCTCTCAGTGTCCCCGGCGTCCCCAATGTCACCCCAATGTCACCCCAGGGTCACCCCCGTGTCCCCAACGTCCCCAATGTCACCCCAGGGTCACCCCAGGGTCACCCCCGTGTCCCCAGGGTCCCCAGTGTCACCCCAGTGTCCTCTCAGTGTCCCCGGCGTCCCCAATGTCACCCCAATGTCACCCCAGGGTCACCCCAGGGTCACCCCAGGGTCCCCTCAGAGTCCCCTCAGTGTCCCCTCAGTGTCCCCAATGTCCCCTCAGTGTCCCCTCAGTGTCCCCAATGTCACCCGGGGTCCCCAATGTCCCCCCAGTGTCACCCCAGGGTCACCCCAGTGTCCCCTCAGTGTCCCCAATGTCACCCCAGGGTCACCCCAGGGTCACCCCAGTGTTCCCAGTGTCCCCAATGTCACCCCAGTGTCACCTCAGTGTCCCCTCAGTGTCCCCTCAGTGTCCCCAATATCCCCTCAGTGTCCCCTCAGTGTCCACATTGTCACCCCAGGGACACCCCAGTGTCCCCTCAGTGTCACCCCAGTGTCCCCCCAGTGTCCCTGTCACCTCATTGTCACAAATCCCCCCATTGTCCCCAACGCCCCCAATCCCCCCAGTGTCCCCAGTGTCCCCAACGCTGTCCCCACTGTCCCCAGCTGCTGCTGGAGCACCTGGAGCACCCGGTGTCCATAATGTCCCCAATGTCCCCAATGATGTCCCAAATATACCAAATCCCCTCAATGTCCCCAATGACCCAAATGCCCCCAACACCCCCAATCCCCCTATTGTCCCCAATGTCCCCAACGTCCCCGACGTCCCCAAATCCCCCCAATGTCCCCAAATCCTCCCAATCCCCCAGTCCCCACAATGTCCCTGATCCCCTCAGTGTCCCCAATGTCCCCAATGTCCCCAACGCTGTCCCCAACGCTGTCCCCAGCTGCTGCTGGAGCACCTGGAGCACCTGGTGTCCCCAATGTCCCCAATCCCCTCAATGTCCCCAATCCCCCCAATGTCCCCAATGTCCCCAACACCCCCAACGCTGTCCCCAACGCTGTCCCCAACGCTGTCCCCAGCTGCTGCTGGAGCACCTGGAGCACCTGGTGTCGCGCCACGAGCGCTCTCTCCGCATGACCGTGGTCAAGCGCCAGGCGCAGTCCCCGGCCGGGGTCTCCTCCGAGGTCGAGGTGCTCAAGGCCCTCAAGTCGCTCTTCGAGCACCACAAGGCCCTGGATGAGAAGGTCTGGGGGGGGTTTGGGGGGTCCTGGGGGGTTTTGGGGGGTCCTGGGGGGTTTTGGGGAGACTTTGGGAGGTTTTGGGGAGACTTTGGGAGGTTTTGGGGGGGTTTAAGGCGATCTGGTGGCACCTGGATGTGCCAGGTGGGACCTGGTGGGACCTGAAGGGGTCTCAGGAGGGTTCTGAAGTGACCTGGGGAGTCTTGGTGGGTCTTGGGGGGTTTTGGGTGAGTTTTGGGGGGTCCTGGGGGGTTTTGGGGGGAATTTGGGAGGTTTTGGGAGGTTTTAAGGCGATCTGGAGGCACCTGGATGTGCCAGGTGGGACCTGGTGGGACCTGGTGGGACCTGAAGGGGTCTCAGGAGGGTTCTGGGGTGCCCTGGTGGTCCTAGGGGGTCTTTGGGGGGTCCTAGGGGGTCTCTGGGGGGATTTTGGAGGGATTTTGGGGTGACCTCGGGGGTCCTTGAGGGGTTTTAGAGGGGTTTTAATGGGACCTGGTGGGACCTGAAGGGGTCTCAGGAGGGTTCTGGGGTGACCTGGGGGTCTTGGTGGGGTCTTTGGGAGGTTTTTGGGGTGACCTCGGGGGTCTTTGGGAGGTTTTGGGAGGATTTTGGGAGGTTTTGGGGGTTTTAAGGTGACCTGGTGGGACCTGAAGGGATCTCAAGAGGGTTCTGGGGTGACCTGGGGGTCCTTGGGGGGTCCTTGAGGAGTTTTTGGGGGGTTCTTGGGGGGTCCTGAGGGGTTTCAAGGTCACCTGGTGGCACCTGGAGGTCCCCAAGGGGGTCTCGGGGGGTTCTGGGATGTCCCAGGTGACAACTGGGGGGGACCTGAAGGGGTCTCAGGAGGGTTCTGAGGTCACCTGGGGGTCCTTGGGGGGGTCTTTGGGGGGTCCTTGAGGGGTTTGGTGGCACCTGGTCACACCTGGTGGCCCTCAAGTGTCCCTGGGGGGGACCCAAAGGGGTCTCAGGGGACTTTGGGGTCACACAGGTGGCTCTGGGGACATCTCGGGGGGGTTCTGGTGGCTCTGGGGACATCCTCAGTGGGGTTCTGGTGTCCCCTCGATGTCACCCCTCGATGTCACCCCCGGTGTCCCCAGGTGCGGGAGCGGCTGCGGGTGGCCCTGGAGCGCGTGGCCGTCCTCGAGGAGGAGCTGGAGGTGTCCAACCAGGAGGTGGGGACAGCAGGGGACACCAGGGGACACCGGGGTGGTGACATTGGGGTGGTGACACTGGGGTGGTGACACCGGGGTGGTGACCCTGGGGTGTCCCCGTGGGTCCACCGTGGGTGGTGCCAGGGGTGGCGCCCATCGCGGTCCCTTGGAGGTGACACCTGCGCCCTGTCCCTGTGTCCCCTGGGGGTGACACCTGTGCCCTGTCCCTGTGTCCCCCTGCGGGTGGCACCTGTCCCTGTCCCCCAATATCCCTGTCCGTGGGAGTGACACTGTCCCCTGTCCTGTCCCCATGGCCCTGTTGGTGACATTGTCACTGTCACTGTCATTGTCCCCTCATTGTCCCCACAGTCCCTGTCCCTGTTGGTGTCATTGTCCCCATGTCACTGTCATTGTCCCCACAGTCCCTGTTCCTCTGGGAGCAGCTGTCCCTGTCCCTGTCCCCACAGTCCCTGTCCCTGTCCCTGTTGGTGTCATTGTCCCCTCATTGTCCCCACAGTCCCTGTCCCTGTTGGTGACACTGTCACTGTCACTGTCCCCTCATTGTCCCCACAGTCCCTGTCCCTGTCCCTGTTGGTGACACTGACACTGTCACTGTCATTGTCACTGTCATTGTCCCCACAGTCCCTGTCCCTCCGGGAGCAGCTGTCCCTGTCCCTGTTGGTGACATTGTCACTGTCACTGTCCCCTCATTGTCCCCTCATTGTCACTGCCATTGTCCCCACAGTCCCTGTCCCTGTTGGTGACACTGTCACTGTCACTGTCCCCTCGTTGTCCCCTCATTGTCCCCACAGTCCCTGTCCCTATCCCCATGTCCCTGTTGGTGACACTGTCACTGTCACTGTCGTTGCCCCCACAGTCCCTGTCCCTCCGGGAGCAGCTGTCCCTGTCCCTGTTAGTGACATTGTCACTGTCATTGTCCCCTCATTGTCCCCTCATTGTCCCCACAGTCGCTGTCCCTCTGGGAGCAGCTGTCCCTGTCCCTGATGTCCCCATTGAGGTGACACTGTCACTGCCATTGTCCCCACAGTCCCTGTCCCTCCGGGAGCAGCTGTCCCTGTCCCTGTTGGTGACACTGTCACTGTCATTGTCCCCTCATTGTCCCCACAGTCCCTGTCCCTGTTGGTGACACTGTCACTGTCATTGTCACTGTCATTGTCCCCACAGTCCCTGTCCCTCCGGGAGCAGCTGTCCCTGTCCCTGTCCCTGTTGGTGACACTGTCACTGTCATTGTCACTGTCATTGTCCCCACAGTCCCTGTCCCTCCGGGAGCAGCTGTCCCGGCGCCGCTCGGGCCTGGAGGACGCGGCCACCGACGGGGACAGCGCGGTGAGGGGACACTGGGGGGGACACTGGGGGGGTCAGGGGTCACCAATGGGGACACCGGGGTGGGGGTCAGGGGGGACACTGGGGGGGGGGGTGGTGCAGTGAGGGGACAGTGGGGGGACACTGAGGGGACATTGGGGGGGGTTCAGGGGACACTGGGGAGGTCGGGGGGGACACTGAGGGGACATTGGGGAGGTCAGGGGGGTCAGGGGACACTGTGGGGGTCAAGGGGGGTGACACTGGGGACATTGAGGGGGTCAGGGGGTGACACTGTGGGGGACAGCACACTGAGGGGACACTGGGGACATTGTGGGGGGACACTGGGGGGGTCGGGGGGTGACAATGGGGACATTGAGGGGGTCAGGGGACACTGGGGGGGGGGACAGCACAGTGAGGGGACAATGGGGACATTGGGGGGGTTCAGGGGACAATGGCGACATTGTGGGGGTCAGGGGGTGACACTGGGGACATTGTGGGGGGGACACTGGGGGGGTCGGGGGTCACCGATGGGGACAGAGCAGTGAGGGGACAATGGGGACACTGGGGGGGGGTCAGAGGGGACACCAGGGGAGGGTCAGGGGTCAGAGGTCGGGGTCAGGGGTCAGAGGTCAGGGGTCAGAGGTCAGAGGTCAGGGGTCAGGGATCAGGGGTCAAGGGTCAGAGGTCAGAGGTCAGGGGTCAGGGGTCAGAGGTCAGCTGTCCCCCCAGGCGGAGCTGGAGGCGTCGCTGGGCCGGCAGCGCGTGGCCGCCCTGTGCCGGCAGCTGGGGCGGCTGCAGGACGAGGCCAACGCGGCCCAGAGGGAGCTGGCCCGGGCCCACGAGGCGGGGGCCAAGCTGCAGAGGGACCTCAAGGAGGTGAGAATGGGGCGGGATATGGAAAAAACGGGAAAAAACGGGCGAAAAAACGGGAAAAAATGGTGAAAAAACAGCGAAAAAACGGCGAAAAAATGGGAAAAAACGGCAAAAAAATGGCTGAAAATTTGATAAAAATGGCCCGAACTGGGAGGGTTTCACCCCAAACTGGGAGGGTTTCACCCCAAAGTGGGAGCTGGGCCAGGCCCACGAGGCGGGGGCCGAGCTGCAGAGGGACCTCAAGGAGGTGAGGATGGGGTAAAACGGGGGGAAATATGGAAAAAAGGGGAAAAAAAAATGGAAAAAAAAACGGGGGGAAAATGGGGAAAAATGGCATCAAACTGGGATGATGTCCCCAATGTCCCCCCAACGTCCCCCCAATGTCCCCAATGTCCCTGATGTCCCCAATCTCCCCAATGATGTCCCCAATGTCCGCAATCCCCCCCCCCAAAGTCTCCAATGTCCCCAATATCCCCAATCCCCCCAATGTCCCCAAAGTCCCCAATGTCCCCGATGTCCCCAATGATGTCCCCAATGTCCCCAGTGTCCCCAATCCCCCCGATGTCCCAAATCCCCTCAATGCCCCCAGTGTCCCCCATGTCCCCGATGTCCCCAATGATGTCCCCAATGTCCCCAATGATGTCCCCAATGGTGTTCCCAATGTCCCCAAATCCCCCAATCCCCCCAATATCCCCAACACCCCCAATGTCCCCAATATCCCCTCAATGTCCCCAATGTCCCCAATGTCCCCACTGTCCCCAATGATGTCCCCACTGTCCCCAATGATGTCCCCAATGTCCCAAATCCCCCGGTGTCCTCAAATCCCCCAATGTCCCCAATCCCCCCAATGTCCCCAATGTCCCCAGTGATGTCCCCAATGTCCCCAATCCCCCCTGATGTCCCCGATGTCCCAAATCCCCTCAACATCCCCAAAGTCCCCAACGTCCCCGATGTCCCCAATGATGTCCCCAATGTCCCCAGCGTCCCCATTGTCCCCAATCCCCCCAATGTCCCCAGATGTCCCCAATGTCCCCAATGTCCCCAATCCCCCCAGTGTCCCCCATGTCCCCAATGTCCCAAATCCCCTCCATGTCCCCAATCCCCCCAATGTCCCCAATGTCCCCAGTGATGTCCCCAATGTCCCCAATCCCCCCTGATGTCCCCGATGTCCCAAATCCCCTCAACATCCCCAAAGTCCCCAATGTCCCCAATGTCCCAAATCCCCTCAATGCCCCCAGTGTCCCCCATGTCCCCGATGTCTCCAATGTCCCCAATATCCCCTCAATGTCCCCAATCCCCCCCATGTCCCCAATGTCCCCCCAGTGATGTCCCCGCTGTGTCCCCGCAGGCGCTGGCGCAGCGCGAGGACATGGAGGAGCGCATCACGACGCTGGAGCGGCGCTACCTGAGCGCCCAGCGCGAGGCCACCTCCCTGCACGACGCCAACGACCGCCTGGAGAACGAGCTGGCCAGCAAGGAGAGCCTGTACAGACAGGTGACACACCTGGGGACACACCTGGGGACACCTGGGACACACCTGGGGCACACCTGGGATAGATGGGATACACCTGGAGAACGAGCTGGCCAGCAAGGAGAGCCTGTACAGACAGGTGACACACCTGGGGACACACCTGGGGACACCTGGGACACACCTGGGGACATTGGGGACACACGGGGACACACCTGAGATAGATGGGATACACCTGGGATACACCTGGAGAACGAGCTGGCCAGCAAGGAGAGCCTGTACAGACAGGTGACACACCTGGGGACACCTGGGGACAGTGGGGACACCTGAGATACACCTGGGGACACCTGGGACACACCTGGGGACACCTGAGATACATGGGACACACCTGAGACACACCTGGGATAGATGGGATACACCTGGGGAACGAGCTGGCCAGCAAGGAGAGCCTGTACAGACAGGTGACACACCTGGGGACACACCTGGGACACACCTGGGACACACCTGGGGACACACCTGGGATACATGGGATACACCTGGGGAATGAGCTGGCCAGCAAGGAGAGCCTGTACAGACAGGTGACACACCTGGGGACACCTGGGGACACCTGAGATACATGGGATACACCTGGGATACACCTGGGATAGGGGGGATACACCTGGGGAACGAGCTGGCCAGCAAGGAGAGCCTGTACAGACAGGTGACACACCTGGGGACACACCTGGGGACACACCTGGGGATACACCTGGGGACACACCTGGACACACCTGGGGACACACCTGGGGACACACCTGGGGATACACCTGGGGACACACCTGGGGACACCTGGGGACACACCTGGGGACACACCTGGGCACACCTGGACACACCTGGGGACACCTGGGACACACCTGGACACACCTTGGTGTCCCCATTGGTGTCCCCACCACCGGTTGATGTTGTCCCCCCCACCCCATCCTTGTCCTTCACTCAATGTCCCCAACGTCCCCCCCAAATCCATGTCCCAAATGCCCCAAATGTCCCCAATGTCCCCAATGTCCCCAACGCCCCAAATGTCCCCAATGTCCCCAACATCCCAAATGTCCCCAATGCTCCCCAGGCCCCCAGTGTCCCTGATGTCCCCAGTGTCCCCATGACCCCAATGCCCCCAACGCCCCCAATCATCCCAGTGTCCCCCATATCCCTGATCCCCTCAAATGTCCCCAACACCCCCAATGTCCCAATGTCCCCAACGTCCCCAATGTCCCCAAATGTCCCCAGAGCGAGGAGAAGGGCCGGCAGCTGCAGGAGTGGCTGGAGAACACCTGATGTCCCCAATGTCCCCAATGTCCCCAACGTCCCCGATGTCCCCAACGCCCCCAATGTCCCCAACGTCCCCGATGTCCCCAAATGTCCCCAGAGTGAGGAGAAGGGCCGGCAGCTGCAGGAGTGGCTGGAGAGCACCTGATGTCCCCAATGTCCACAATGTCCCCAATGTCCCCAATGTCCCCAACACCCCCAATGTCCCCGATGTCCCCAATGTCCCCAATGTCCCCAGAGCGAGGAGAAGGGCCGGCAGCTGCAGGAGTGGCTGGAGAGCACCTGATGTCCCCAATGTCCACAATGTCCCCAACATCCCCAATGTCCCCAATGTCCCCAATGTCCCCAATGTCCCCAAATGTCCCCAGAGCGAGGAGAAGGGCCGGCAGCTGCAGGAGTGGCTGGAGGACGCCAAGGCCAAGCTGCAGCTGACCCTGATGTCCCCAATGTCCCCAACATCCCAAATGTCCCCATTGTCCCCCAATGTCCCTGATCCCCGCAATGACCCCAATGCCCCCAACGCCCCCAATGTCCCCAATCATCCCAGTGTCCCCCATATCCCTGATCCCCTCAAATGTCCCAAACACCCCCAATGTCCCCAAGCTCCAACACCCCAAATGTCCCCAACGCCCCCAACGTCCCTGATGTCCCCAATGTCCCCAATGTCCCCAACGCCTCCGATGTCCCCGATGTCCCCGATGTCCTCAATGTCCCTGATGTCCCCAACACCCCCAACACCCCCAATGTCCCCGATGCTCCCGATGTCCCCAATGTCCCCGATGTCCCCAAATGTCCCCAGAGCGAGGAGAAGGGCCGGCAGCTGCAGGAGTGGCTGGAGAACACCTGATGTCCCCAATGTCCCCATGACCCCAACGCCCCAATGTCCCCAATGTCCCCAATGTCCCCAATGTCCCCAAATGTCCCCAGAGCGAGGAGAAGGGCCGGCAGCTGCAGGAGTGGCTGGAGAACACCCGATGTCCCCAATGTCCCCATGACCCCAACACCCCCAATGTCCCCGATGTCCCCAATGTCCCCGCTGTCCCCAAATGTCCCCAGAGCGAGGAGAAGGGCCGGCAGCTGCAGGAGTGGCTGGAGGACGCCAAGGCCAAGCTGCAGCTGACCCTGCAGAAGGCCGAGACCCTGCCCGAGATCGAGGCCCAGCTGGCCCAGAGGGTGGCGGCGCTCACCAAGGTGGGGCTGGGGGCGGCTCGGGGGGTCCTGGGCGCATTTGGGGGGTCCTGGGTGGGTCCCAGGGGGTCTCAGGGGGGTCTTGAGGAGGTTTGGGGGGAATTTGGGGGGGTTTGAGGGGGTCCCAGCGGGGTCTTGAGGAGGTTTGAGGGGGGTTTGGGGGGGTCTTGGGGGGATTTGGGGGCGGCTTGGGGGGGTCTTGAGGAGTCTGGGGGATCTGGGGGGATTTGGGGGGGATTCGAGGGGAATTTGGGGGGGTCCCAGGGGGGGTCTAGGGGGGTCTTGAGGAGGTTTGAGGGGGATTTGGGGGAGTTTGGGGGGAATTCGAGGAGGTTTGGGGGGTCCTGGGTGGATTTGGGGGAGTTTAGGGGGGAGGTTGAGAGGTTTTGGGGGGATTTGGGGGAATTTTGGGGGAGTTTTGGGGGAATTTGGGGGGTTTGAGGGGGGTCCCAGGGGGATCTTGAGGAGGCTTGAGGGGGATTTGGGGGAGTTTGGGGGGTCTTGGGGGGATTTGGGGGGAATTCGAGGGGGTTTGGGGGGGGTCCTGGGTGGATTTTGGGGGGTTTGGGGGAGTTTAGGGGAGGTTGAGAGGTTTTGGGGGGATTTGGGGGAGTTTTAGGGGGATTTGGGGGTGTCTTGAGGGGTTTTGAGGCAATTTTGGGGGTGTTTTGTGGGGGTTTGGGGCTCACCAAGGTGGGTTTGGGGTCTGGGGAAGTCCTGAGGGAAATGTCCCCCCCCCCAAATGTCCCCAAATGTCCCCAAATGTCCCCAAAATGTCCCCAAAATGTCCCCAAATGTCCCCAAATGTCCCCAAATGTCCCCAAAATGTCCCCAAATGTCCCCAAATGTCCCCCAATGTCCCCAAAATGTCCCCAAATGTCCCCAAATGTCCCCAGGCCGAGGAGCGCCACGGGAATTTCGAGGAGCGGCTGCGTCAGCTCGAGGCCCAACTGCAGGAGAAGAACCAGGAGCTGCAGAGGGTGGGCACCCCAAAAATGGGAACCCCCCAAAAAATGGGGAAACCCCAAAAAATGGGGAACCTGAAATTTGGAAACCCCGAAAATGGGGAATTCTAAAAATGGGAAAGCCAAAAAATGGGAAATCCCAAAAATGGGAAATTCTAAAAAATGGGGAAACCTCAAAATTGGAAACCCCGAAAATGGGGAATTCTAAAAAATGGGAAATTCTGAAAATGGGAAATTCTTAAAAGGGGAAATTATAAAAATGGGAAACCTCAAAAAATGGGAAATTCTAAAAATGGGAAAGCCCAAAAATGGGAAATTCTTAAAAGGGGAAATTCTAAAAAATGGGGAAAACCCGAAAATGGGAAATTCTAAAAAATGGGAAAGCTGAAAAATGGGAAATTCTAAAAATGGGAAATTCTAAAAAACGGGAAATCCCGAAAATGGGAAATTCTTAAAAGGGGAAATTCTAAAAATGGGGAAACCTCAAAAAATGGGGACCCCAAAAAATGGGGAAACCCCAAATTTGGAAACCCCGAAAATGGGGAATTCTAAAAAATGGGAAAGCCCAAAAATGGGAAATTCTAAAAAATGGGAAATTCTAAAAATGGGGAAACCTCAAAATTGGAAGCCCCAAAAATGGGGAAACCCCAAAAATGGGAAACCCCGAAAATGGGAAATTCTAAAAAGGGGAAATTCTAAAAATGGGAAATCCCGAAAATGGGAAATTCTTAAAAGGGGAAATTCTAAAAATGGGAAATCCCGAAAATGGGAAATTCTAAAAAATGGGAAATTCTAAAAATGGGGAAACCTCAAAATATGGGGACCGCAAAAAATGGGGAAACCCCAAATTTAGAAACCCCAAAAATGGGAAATTCTAAAAAATGGGAAAGCCCAAAAATGGGAAATTCTTAAAAGGGGAAATTCTAAAAATGGGGAAACCTCAAAATTGGAAACCTCAAAAATGGGAAATCCCGAAAATGGGAAATTCTAAAAATGGGGAAACCTCAAATTTGGAAACCCCAAAAATAGGAAATTCTAAAAATGGGAAATCCTGAAAATGGGAAATTCTAAAAATGGGGAAACCTCAAAATTGGAAACCCCAAAAATGGGGAAACCTCAAATTTGGAAACCCCAAAAATGGGAAATTCTAAAAAATGGGAAATTCTAAAAATGGGAAACCTCAAAAATGGGGGACACCACAAAAATGGAAAACATCAAAAGTGGGACACGCAAAAATGAGAAACCTCAAAAATTTGAAATCCCAAAAATGGGGACACCAAAAATAGGAAACACCAAAAATGGGAACCCACAAAAAGGGAAATCCCAAAAATTGGACAGCCCAAAAATGGGGACAGCCCAAATATGGGAAACCCCAAAAAGTGGGAAACCCCAAATTCGGGCACCCCAAAAATGGGGAAATCCCAAAAATGGAAAACCTCAAAAATGGGAAACCCCAAATTCGGGCACCCCAAAAATGGGGAACCCCAAAAATGGGAAACCCCAAAAACGTGGGCACCCCAAAAAAGGGAAACCCCAAAGATGGAAAACCCCAAAAACGGAAACCCCCAAATTCGGGCACCCCAAAAATGGGAAACCCCAAAAATGGAAAACATCAAAAATCCGAACCCCAAATTCTGAGTTTTTTGGGCGTTTTTTGGAAACCCCAAAAACGTGGGCACCCCAAAAATGGAAAACCTCAAAATGGACCCCCAAAAATGAGGAAACCCCAAATCTGAAACCCCCAAAATTTCATCGGGGGGGTGGGGACTCCCCAAAATTTCCCTGCCCCCAAAACCCATTAAAAACCTGAATTTCCCCCATTTTTGGGGCTACAAACGCGGGGTTTTCGAGGCTCCCGCTGGCTCCCCGACGCTTGGGATTTTTTTGGGGATCCCCCAAAATGTTGGGGACCCCTCCCCGAAATTTTGGGGTCCCCCCCCAGGCGCGGCAGAGGGAGAAGATGAACGACGAGCACAACAAGCGGCTCTCGGAGACGGTGGATCGGCTGCTGAGCGAGAGCAACGAGCGGCTGCAGCTGCACCTCAAGGAGAGGATGGGGGCCCTGGAGGAGAAGGTGGGGACCCCCAAATTGGGGAGGGGGCTGGGGAAAAAATTGGGGGGTCCTGGGTGAAATTTGGGGGGTCCTGGGTGAAATTTGGAGAGTTTTGGGGGGATTTGGGGGGGTTTTGGGGCAGTTTAAGGGGAGTTTTGGGGGGTCCGAAATGGTTTTTGATGCACCTCAAGGAGAGAATTGGGGGCACCCGAAAATTGGGGAGGGGTCTGGGGGGTCCTGGGAGTAATTTGGGGGGGAATTTGGGGGGTCCTGGAAGGGATTTGGGGGAATTTGGGGGGAGTTTGGGGGGTCCGAAATTGTTTTTGTTGCATCTCAAGGAGAGAATTGGGGGCACCCCAAAATTGGGGAGGGGTCTGGGGGGTCCTGGAAGGGATTTGGGGGAATTTGGGGGAGTTTGGGGGGTCCTGGGCGGCTGCAGCTGCACCTCAAGGAGAGGATGGGGGCCCTGGAGGAGAAGGTGGGGACCCCCAAACTGGGGAGGGGGCTGGGGAAAAAATTGGGGGGTCTGGGTGAAATTTGGGGGGTCCCAGGGGGATTTTGGGGAGTTTTGGGGGTTCCGGAATGGTTTTTGTTGCACCTCAAGGAGAGAATTGGGGGCACCCGAAAATTGGGGAGGGGTCTGGGGGATCCTGGATGGGATTTGGTCGAATCTGGGGGGAGTTTGGGGGGTCCTGGGTGGGATTTGGGGGAATTTGGGGGGAATTTTGGGGGGTCTAAAATGGTTTTTGTTGCACCTCAAGGAGAGAATTGGGGGCACCCGAAAATTGGGGAGGGTCTGGGGGGTCCTGAGGGAAATTTGGGGGGTTTTGGGTGAAAACTGGGGGGTCCTGGATGGGATTTGGGGGGAGTTTTGGGGGGTCCTGGAAGGGATTTGGGGAAATTTGGGGGGAGTTTTGGGGGGTCCTGGGCGGCTGCAGCTGCCCCTAAAGGAGAGAATTTGGGGCACCCCAAATTGGGGAGGGGTCTGGGGGGTCCTGGGAATAATTTGGGGAGTCCTGGGTGGGATTTGGGGGGAGTTTGGGGGCTCCTGGATGGGATTTGGGGGAATTTGGGGGGAGTTTGAGGGGTCCCGGGCGGCTGCAGCTGCACCTCAAGGAGAGGATGGGGGCCCTGGAGGAGAAGGTGGGGACCCCCAAATTGGGGAGGGGGCTGGGGGAAAAATCTGGGGGGTCCTGGGTGAAATTTGGAGGAGTTTTTGGGGGGATTTGGGGGGGTTTTGGGGGGTTCTACGGGGTCTAAAATGGGTTTTTGATCCACCTCAAGGAGAGAATTGGGGGCACCCCAAAACTGGGGAGGGGTCTGGGGGGTCCTGGATGGGATTTGATGGGAGTTTGGGGGTCCTGGATGGGATTTGGGGAGAGTTTGGGGGGTCCTGGGTGAAATTTGGGGGGTCCTGGAAGGGATTTGGGGGAATTTGGGGGGAGTTTGGGGGGTCCTGGATGGGATTTGGGGGAATTTGGGGGGTCCCGGGCGGCTGCAGCTGCACCTCAAGGAGAGGATGGGGGCCCTGGAGGAGAAGGTGGGGACCCCCAAATTGGGGAGGGGGCCGGGGAAAAAATTGGGGGGTCCTGGGTGAAATTTGGGGGGTCCTGGGTGAAATTTGGAGGAGTTTTGGGGGGATTTGGGGGGGTTTGGGGCAGTTTAGGGGGAGTTTTGGGGGGGGTCCGAAATGGTTTTTGTTGCACCTCAAGGAGAGAATTGGGGGCACCCGAAAATTGGGGAGGGGTCTGGGGGGTCCTGGGTGAAATTTGGGGGGTCCCAGGGGGATTTTGGGGGAGTTTTGGGGGGTTCTAGGGGGTCTAAAATGGTTTTTGTTGCACCTCAAGGAGAGAATTGGGGGCACCCCAAAACTGGGGAGGGGTCTGGGGGGTCCTGGGAGTAATTTGGGGGGGTCCTGAGGGGAAATTTGAGGGGTCCTGGAAGGGATTTGGGGGAATTTGGGGGGGGTCCTGGAAGGGTTTTGGGGGGAGTTTTGGGGGTCCTGGAAGGGATTTGGGGGAATTTGGGGGGAGTTTTGGGGGCACCCGAAAATTGGGGAGGGGTCTGGGGGGTCCTGGGTGAAATTTGGGGGGTCCCAGGGGGATTTTGGGGGGGTTCTAGGGGGTCTAAAATGGTTTTTGATCCACCTCAAGGAGAGAATTGGGGGCACCCCAAAATTGGGGAGGGGTCTGGGGGGTCCTGGATGGGATTTGGGGGAATTTGGGGGGAGTTTGGGGGGTCCTGGAAGGGATTTGAGGGAAATTTGGGGGGAATTTGGGGGGTCCTGGGTGGCTCCAGCTGCCCCTAAAGGAGAGAATTGGGGGCACCCCAAAATTGGGGAGGGGGCTGGGGAAAAAATTTGGGGGTTCCTGGGTGAAAATTGGGGGGTCCTGGATGAGATTTTGGGGGAATTTGGGGGAATTTGGGGGGTCCTGGGTGGCTCCAGCTGCCCCTAAAGGAGAGAATTGGGGGCACCCCAAAATTGGGGAGGGGTCTGGGAAAAATTTGGGGGGTCCTGGGTGGAATTTGGGGGAATCTGGGGGAGTTTGGGGGGTCCTGGAAGGGATTTTGGGGGAATTTGGGGGGTCCTGGATGGGATTTTGGGGGAATTTGGGGGAATTTGGGGGGTCCTGGGTGGCTCCAGCTGCCCCTAAAGGAGAGAATTGGGGGCACCCCAAAATTGGGAAAAATTTGGGGGGTCCTGGGTGAAATTTGGGGGGGGCTCGGGGCGGGGTTTTGGGGGTCCCCGGGTGGTTTTGGGGGGGATTTTGGGGTTTTTTGGGGGATTTTTGGGTTTATTTTAGGGGTTTTTTGGGGGGGTTTTGGGGGTTTTTTAGGATTTTTTGGGGGTTATTTTTAGGGTTTTTTGAGGGGGGTTTGGGATTTTTTGGGGAGGGGGATTTGGGGTTTTTTTAGGGATTTTTTAGAGATTTTTTGGGGGGTCCCCAGGTGATTTTAATGGGGTTTTTTTGGGGAGGGGGATTTTGGGTTTTCTTGGGGTTTTTTGGGGGATTTTGGGTTATTTTAGGGGTTTTTTAGAGGTTTTTTGGGGAGGGGGATTTGGGGTTTTTTAGGATTTTTTGGGGGTGATTTTAGGGTTTTTTTGAGGGGGGTTTGGGATTTTTTGGGGAGGGGGATTTGGGGTTTTGGGGTTTTTTTTTAGGGATTTTTTGGGGGGTCCCCAGGTGATTTTAATGGGGTTTTTTTGGGGAGGAGGATTTGGGGTTTTTTGGGGATTTTGGTTTTTTTTTTCTTTTTAGGGTTTTTTATTTGGGGGGGGTTTGGAGGTCCCCAGGTGGGTTTGGGAGGGTTTAGGGAATTTTGGGATTTTTTTGGGGGGATTTTTGGGTTTTCTTGGGATTTTTTGGGGGGATTTTTGGGTTTTCTTGGGGGTTTTTTTGGGCTTTTTTTGGGGTTTTTGTTGGGTATTTTTGGGAGGGTTTTGGGTGATTTTGGGTGCTTTTCTGGGGTTTTTTTTTTGGGGGGGGGTTTTTGAGGATTTTTGAGGTTTTTTTTTGGGGGTTTTGGGGTTTTTTTTGGGGTCCCCCCCCTGATTTTTGCCCTCCCCAGAATTCGCTGAGTGAAGAAATCGCCAACATGAAGAAAATGCAGGACGAGCTCCTGCTCAACAAGGTCGGGATTTTGGGGAATTTTTGGGGAATTTTTGGGGAATTTGGGGAAATTTTGGGGTTTTTTTGGGGCATTTTGGGGTTTTTTAGGGGGATTTTTAAAAATTTTTATTTTATTTTATTATTTTATTTTATTTTATTTTATTTTATTTTATATTATTTTATTATTTTATTTTATTTTATTTTATATTATTTTATTTTATTATTTTATTTTATTTTATTTTATTTTATTTTATTTTATTTTATTTTATTTTATTTTATTTTATTTTATTATTTTATTTTATAGTTTAATTTTATTATATTTTATTTTATTGATTTGATTTTCTATTTTAATTTTATTATTTTATTTTTTAGTTTTTATTTTATTTTAGGGGATTTTTGGGGATTTTTTTTTTTTAATTTTGGGGAGGTTTTTTGGGGAAGTCTTGCGGGGATTTTTTGGGGATTTTTTTTGGAACTTTGGGGATTTTTTTTTTTTATTTGGGGAGTTTTTAAAAATTTTTCTGAGGATTTTTGGTTTTTTGGGGTTTTTTTGAGATTTTTTTGAGGGATTTTTTGTGGTTTTTTTTGGAATCTTTGGGGATTTTAAATTTTTTAAAATTTGGCTATTTTTTCCTTTTTAGGTTTTTTTTTTTAATTTTTGAGGATTTTTTTTATTTTTTAGAATTCCTTTTTTGTGTTTTTTTCGTAATTTATTTTTTATTTTTTCAGGGGTTTTAGGAGAGTTTTGGGTTTTTTGAGGGGATTTTTTGTTGGGTTTTTTTTGGTGGATTTGGGAAAATTCAGAGGAAATTTTGGGGAGTTTTGGCCGGAATTTGGGGAGGAATTTTGGTAGATTCTGGATGGATTTTGAGAGGTTTTATCGATGAATTTAGGGTGGAATTTTGGCTGGATTTGGGGAAATTTTGGGAGGATTTTTTGATGGATTTTGGGATGGGTTTTGGGGGGGATTTTGGGGACGTTTTTTGGGATAAATTTTGGATTTTTTCCCCAATCCCGGACGATTTTTGGGGCTCCCCGGACCCCGATTCCCACTGGGGGTCCCCAGCACTGAATCCCAAATTCCCAAAATTCCCAAAATTCCCCCAAATTCCCGAATTTCCGCCCCCAGGAGCAGCTGCTGGCGGAGATGGAGCGGATGCAGCTGGAGCTGGACCAGCTCCGGGGCCGCCCCGGCTCCTCCTACTCCAGGTACCCCCCAAAAACCCCAAAAATAACCCCAAAACCACCCTAAAATAACCCTAAAAATAACCCAAAATTAACACAAAAAAACCCCCAAAACCCCCCAAAAAAATGCAAATAACTCCCGAAAATAATCCCCAAAATAACCCAAAAATCACCCCCCAAAACCCACCAAAAATAACCGCAAAAGTCCCCAAAAATAACCCCAAAATAACCCAAAAATAACCTAAAACCCCCAAAATAACCCCCAAAATAAGCCCCCAACTAACCCCCAAAATAAGCCCCAAAATAACCCCAAAATAACCCAAAAATAACCTAAAACCCCCCAAAATTACCCTCAAAACAACCCCAAAAATAACTGTAAAAGTCCCCAAAAATAACCCCCAAAATTACCCAAAAATAACCTAAAAAAAAAACCCCAAAAACCAAAATTGACCCCCAAAATTACCACAAAAATAATGGCAAAATAACTCCCCAAAATAACCCAAAAATAACCCCCCAAAATAACCCAAAAATAACCTAAAAACCCCCAAAATAACCCCCAAAATAAGCCCCCAACTAACCCCCAAAATAAGCCCCAAAATAACCCCAAAAATAACCTAAAACCCCCCAAAATTACCCTCAAAATAACCCAAAAATAACCTCAAACACCCCAAAATAAGGCCCAAAATAACCCCAAAAATAACCTAAAAAAAACCCCCAAAAACCAAAATTGACCCCCAAAATTACCACAAAAATAATGGCAAAATAACTCCCTAAAATAACCCAAAAAATAACCCCCAAAATAACCCAAAAATAACCTAAAAACCCCCAAAATAACCCCCAAATTAAGCCCCCAACTAACCCCCAAAATAAGCCCCAAAATAACCCCAAAATAACCCAAAAGTAACCTAAAACCCCCCAAAATTACCCTCAAAATAACCCCAAAAATAACCTAAAACACCCCAAAATAAGGCCCAAAATAACCCCCAAAAATAACCTAAAAAAAAACCCCAAAAACCAAAATTGACCCCCAAAATTACCACAAAAATAATGGCAAAATAACTCCCCAAAATAACCCAAAAAAGAACCCCCAAAATAACCCAAAAATAACGTAAAAACCTCAAAAATAACCCCGAAAATAAGCCCCCAACTAACCCCCAAAATAAGCCCCAAAATAACCCCAAAATAACCTAAAACCCCCCAAAATTACCCCCAAAAATAACCCCAAAAATAACCTAAAACACCCCAAAATAAGGCCCAAAATAACCCCCAAAAATAACCTTAAAAAAACCCCCAAAAACCAAAATTGACCCCCAAAATTACCACAAAAATAATGGCAAAATAACTCCCCAAAATCACCCAAAAATAACCCAAAAATACCTCCCCAAACCCCTCCAAAATAACTTTATAAACCAAAAAAAGAAACCCCAAAATATGACCCCCAAAATAATCCCCAAAATTCACCAAATCCCCCCCAAATAACACCAAAAATAACCCTAAAAAACCCAGAAATAAGCCAAAAAACCCCAAAATAACCCCCAAAATAACCCCAAAAAATAACCCCAAAAAATAACCCCAAAAAATAACCTCAAAAATAACCTCAAAAAATAACCCCAAAAAATAACCCCAAAAATAACCCCCAAAATAAACCCAAAAAATAACCCCAAAAATAACCAAAAAAAATAACCCCAAAAAATAACCCCAAAAAATAACCCCAAAAATAACCAAAAAAAATACCCCAAAACCCCCCAAACCCCCCAAAAATATCCCCAAAACAACCTAAAAACCCCCAAAATAACCCCAGAAACCCCCCCCAAAATCCCCTAAATTCCCCCCAAATTCCCCCAAATCCCCCCAGAACCCCCGAAAAACTGCCCCAAACCCCCCCCAAACCCCAAATCCCCCCCAAAATCCCCCCAAACCCCCCCTGAAATCCCCCCAAATCTCCCAAAATCCCCCTCGAACTCCCCCCAAACCCCAAAAATGCCCCCAAATCCCCCCCAATTTTCCCCACCTCCCTGACATGACCCCGGGTGTCCCAGGGTGTCCCCGAGGGTCCCTGGGGGTCTCTGGGGGTCACCGAGGGTCCCTGGGTGTCCCTGAGGGTCTCTGGGTCTCTCTGGGTCTCTCTGGGTGTCCCCGAGGGTCTTTGGGTCTTTCCGGGGGTCTCTGGGTGTCCCCGGAGTTCCCTGAATGTCCCCGGGGGTCCTGGGTCTCTCTTGGTGTCCCCGGGTGTCCCCGGGTCTCTCTGGGTACCCCTGGGTGTCCCCGAGTGTCCCCGGCTGTCCCTGGCTGTCCCTGAGGGTCCCCGAGTGTCCCCGGGTCTCTCCTGGTGTCCCCGAGTGTCCCCGGCTGTCCCTGGGTGTCCCCGGGTGTCCCTGAGGGTCTCTGGGTGTCCCCGAGTGTCCCCGGGGTCTCTCCTGGTGTCCCCGAGTGTCCCCGGGTCTCTCTGGGGTCTCTCTGATTCTCTCCTGGTGTCCCCGGCTGTCCCTGAGTGTCCCTGGCTCTCTCTGGGTGTCCCCGGGTGTCCCCCGGGTGTCCCTGTGTCTCTCCTGGTGTCCCCGGCTGTCCCTGGCTCTCTCTGGCTGTCCCCGGGGGTCCCTGAGGGTCTCTGGTGTCCCCTGGTGTCCCCTGGTGTCCCCGGGTGTCCCTGAGGGTCCCCAAGGGTATCTCCTGGGGTCCCCGAGTGTCCCCATGTCTCTCTGGGTGTCCCCGAGTGTCCCCGTGTCTCTCCTGGTGTCCCCGGCTGTCCCCGGCTCTCTCTGAGTGTCCCCGGGGGTCCCCGGGTGTCCCCTGTGTCCCCGGGTGTCCCTGAGGGTCTCTGGGTGTCCCCGGCTGTCCCTGGGTGTCCCCGTGTGTCCCCTGGTGTCCCCAAGTTTCTCCGTGTATATCCTGGTGTCCCCGGGTGTCCCCGAATGTCCCTGGGTGTCCCTGAGGGTCCCCAAGGGTCTCTCCTGGTGTCCCCTGGGTGTCCCCGGGTGTCCCTGGCTCTCTCTGGGTGTCCCCGGCTGTCCCTGAGGGTCTCTGGTGTCCCCGTGTGTGTCCCCCGAGTGTCCCCAAGTGTCCCCGGGGGTCTCTGGGTCTCTCTGGGTGTCCCGAGGGTCTCTCTGGGTGTCCCCAGCTGTCCCTGAGGGTCTCTGGGTGTCCCTGGCTGTCCCCGGGTGTCCCCGAGTGTCCCCGGGTGTCCCCTGGTGTCCCCGGGTGTCCCCGCCTGTCCCCGGTTGTCCCCGGCTGTCCCTGGCTGTCCCTGAGGGTCCCCGAGTGTCCCCGGATCTCTCTTGGTGTCCCCGAGTGTCCCCGGGTGTCCCCGGGGGTCCCTGGCTCTATCTGGGTGTCCCTGGCTGTCCCCGGTGTCCCTGGGTCTCTCTGGGTGTCCCCGGCTGTCCCTGGGTGTCCCTGGCTCTCTCTGGTGTCCCCGAGTGTCCCCTGGTGTCCCCTGTGTCCCCGTGTGTCCCCGAGTGTCCCCGGCTGTCCCTGGCTCTCTCTGGCTGTCCCCGGGTGTCCCTGAGGGTCCCCCGGCTGTCCCTGGGTCTCTCTGGGTGTCCCCCTGTGTCCCCGTGTGTCCCCGTGTGTCCCCTGGTGTCCCCGTGTGTCCCCTGGTGTCCCCGGTGCCGCCCCCCCCACGGCTGTCCCTGTGTCCCAGGTCCCTCCCTGGCAGTGCCCTGGAGCTGCGGCACCCCCAGAGCCCCCTCGGGGGGACCCCCCCGGAGCCCCACGGGCCCCCCCCGCAGGGCCAGGAAGGGGCGCTGGGCCCCCCCCAAGGAGGAGGTGGGGAAATTTGGGGGGAATTTGGGGAAATTTGGGGAAATTTGGGGAAATTTGGGGATTTTGGGGGGAATTTGGGGGAAATTGGGGGAATTTGGGGGGAAATTGGGGATTTTGGGGGAATTTGGGGAGGGGTCCCAGGGGGTTTGGGGGGAAATTTGTGGGAAATTTGGGGAAATTTGGGGGAATTTGGGGGGAAATGTGGGGGAATTTGGGGAATTTGGGGGGCAATTGGGGGAAAATTTGGGGGAAATTTTGGGGGGATTTGGGGAGAATTGGGGGAAATTGGGGGGGGAAATTGGGGGGAATTTGGGGAAATTTGGGGAGGGATCCCGGGGGGGTTTGGGGGGAAATTGGGGGAAATTTGGGGGGGAATTGGGGGAAATTGGGGGGAATTTGGGGGAAATCTGGGGGAAATTTGGGGGAAAATTGGGGGAATTTGGGGGAAATCTGGGGGAAATTTGGGGGAATTTGGGGGAAATTGGGGAAAATTTGGGGGAAATTTGGGGGGGAAACTGGGGGGAATTTGGGGGAATTTGGGGGGATTTGAGAAATTTGGGGGGAAATTGGGGGAAATTTGGGGGGAAATTTGGGGGAAAATTGGGGGGGAAACTGGGGAGAATTGGGGGGAAATTGGAGAAATTTGGAGGGAAATTTGGGGGAAATTGGGGGGGAAATTGGGGGGGGGAATTTGGGGAGGGGTCCCAGGGGGGTTTTGGGGAGAATTTGAGGGAAATCTGGGGAAATTTGGGGGGAATTGGGGAAAATTTGGGGGAAATTTGGGGAGGGGTCCCAGGGGGGTTTGGGGGGAAATTTGGGGAAATTGGGGGTGAAATTTGGGGGAATTTGGGGTAATTTGGGGAAATTGGGGGGAATTTGGAGGGAATTTGGGGAAAATTGGGGAAAATTTGGGGAAATTTGGGGGAAATTGGGGGGAAATTTGTGGGAAATTTGGGGGAATTTGGGAGGTATTTGGGGGAAATTTGGGGGAAATTGGGGAAAATTTGGGGGGGGAAATTGGGGCGAAATTGGGGGATTTGGGGGGGGGGGATTTTGGGGGAAATTTGGGGATTTTGGGGGGTCCTGGGGGGATTTTGGGATGGATTTCAGGAAATTTGGGGGGCGGGGATTTGGGGGAAATTGGGGGGAAAATTGGGGGGGAAATTGGGGGATTTTGGGGGGTCCTGGGGTGGAATTTCGGGGTAGAATTTGGGGTGGTTTTGGTGGAATTTTGGGGCATTTTAGGATGGAACTTTGGGGATTTTAGGGTGGAATTTTGGGGCAGTTTTGGGGCTGGAATTTCGGGGGGGATTTTCGGGATGGAATTTCGGGGTGGGATTTTTTGGGTATTTTTGAGTGGAATTTCGGCCATTTTAGGGTGGAATTCTGGAGCATTTTGGGGCTGGAATTTCGGGGTTGGATTTTTTTTGCAGGGTTATTTTTGAGCGCAATTCCGCCCCTTTCCGGGCTGGAATTTCGACTCTTTCTGTGCCGCATTTTGCCCCCCCCCAATTTCGGGGCAAACTCGGCGCGTTCGGATTCTTATTTTATTTTATTTTATTTTATTTTATTTTATTTTATTTTATTTTATTTTAATTTATTTTATTTTATTTTATTTTATTTTATTTTATTTTAATTTAATTTAATTTAATTTTATTTTATTTTATTTTTATTTTATTTTATTTTATTTTATTTTATTTTATTTTATTTTATTTTATTTTAATTTTATTTTATTTTATTTCATTTCATTTCATTGCATTTTACTTTTATTTTATTTTATTTTATTTTATTTTATTTTATTTTATTTTCATTTTATTTTATTTCATTTTATTTCATTTAATTTTCATTTTATTTCATTTTATTTAATTTTCATTTTATTTTATTTTATTTTAATTTAATTTAATTTAATTTAAATTTATTTTATTTTATTTTATTTTATTTCATTTCATTTTATTTTATTTTACTTTATTTTATATATTTTTTTTAAATTTTATTTTAATTTAATTTAATTTTAATTTTAATTTTATTTTATTTTATTTTATTTTATTTTATTTTAATTTAATTTAATTTAATGTTACTTTATTTCATTTCATTACATTTTATTTTATTTTCTATTTTATTTTATATTTTTTTAAATTTTATTTTAATTTAATTTAATTTAATTTTAATTTAATTTAATTTAAATTTAATTTAATTTCACTTTATTTTATTTTATTTTATTTTACTTTATTTTATTTTATTTTATTTCATTTAATTTCATTTTATTTTATTTCATTAATTTTATTTTATTTTATTTTATTTTATTTCATTTTATTTTTATTTTATTTTATTTCATTTTATTTTATTTTTATTTTATTTTATTTTATTTTATTTTATTTTATGTTATTTTATTTTTATTTTATTTTAATTTAATTTAACTTAATTTAATTTAATTTAATTTAAATTTAATTTAATTTAATTTTATTTTATTTTATTTCATTTCATTTCATTTTATTTTTATTTTATTTTATTTTATTTTATATTTTATTCTATATTTTATTTTTATTTTATTTTATTTTATTTTAATTTAATTTAATTTAATTTTACTTTATTTCATTTCATTTCATTCCATTTTATTTTATTTTATATTTTATTTTATATTTTTTTTTATTTTATTTTAATTTAATTTAATTTTAATTTTAATTTAATTTAATTTAATTTCATTTTATTTCATTTTATTTTATTTTATTTTATTTTATTTTATTTTCATTTTATTTTATTTCATCATTTCATTTCATTTCATTTCATTTCATTTTATTTTATTTTATTTTATTTTATTTTATTTTATTTTATTTTATTTTATTTTATTTCATTTCATTTTAATTTTATTTTATTTTATTTTATTTTATTTTATTTTATTTTATTTTATTTTATTTCCTATGCGGGGCTCTCTCCCATCCCCAGCAGTGGCAGCGGGGGGGGCTCCCCCCCGAGGCTCCCCCCGAGGGCTCGGACGAGGAGGAGCCCAGGGGGGGGGTCCCGGACGGACGGACGGACGGACAGACGGACGGACAGGCGGACGGACAGGCGGACGGACAGACGGACGTGCAGACGCTGGCGTTCATGCTGCAGGAGCAGCTCGAGGCCATCAACAAGGAGATCAAGTCAGTGACGCCCCCGAAAAATCGAAATTTGGGGACCCAAAAACCCCCCCAAAAAAACCCCAATCCGAGAACCCCAAAAAAACCCCAAAAAACCCCCCAAAAACCCCAAAAAAACCCCCAAAAAAACCCCCAAAATCCAATTTTTTCCCCCAAAATCCCGAGATTTTGCCCCAAAATTCGGCTCCAGAAGCATCAAAAATGGATCAAGTCAGTGACACCCCCGAAATCAAACTTTGGGGACCCAAACCCCCCCCCCCCCAAAAAACCCCAATCCGAGAACCCCAAAAAACCCCAAAAATCCCAATTTTTACCCCAAAATCCCATTTTTTTTCCGGGGTTTTGGCCAAATTTGGGTTAGAAAATTGGAATTTTTGGGGTTTTTTTGGGGTTTTTTGGGGGTTTTTTTGGGGGTTTTTTTTGGGTTTTTTTGGGATTTTTGGTTTCCCCATTTTGGGGACCCCTCCCCAAATTTTTTGGGGCCCCCCGGGGGGCGATCTAGGAACAAATTTTAGGTCATTTTGGGCCAGAAATGGAGGATTTGGACCGAATTTTTTGGGGTTTTTTGGGGATTTTTGGGGATTTTCGGGACCCCCCTATTTTGGGGACCCCCTCCCCATTTCGGGGACCCCCTCCCCATTTTGGGGACCCCTCCCCAATTTATTTTTGGGGCTCCCCCAGGGCCGATTTAGGAACAAATTTGGGGGAGTTTTAGGTCCTTTTGGGCCAGAAATGGAGGATTTGGACCGAATTTTTGGGGGTTTTTTGGGGGTTTTTGGGGATTTTCGGGACCCCCCCTATTTTGGGGACCCCCTCTCCAAATTTTGGGGGACCCCTCCCCAATTTATTTTGGGGTTCCCTGGGGGCGATCTAGGAACAAATTTTAGGTCCTTTTGGGCCAGAAATGGAGGATTTGGACCGAATTTTTGGGGATTTTTTTGGGATTTTTGGGATTTTCGGGACCCCCCTATTTTGGGGACCCCTCCCCATTTTGGGGACCCCTCCCCAATTTAATTTTGGGGCTCCCCCGGGGCCGATTTAGGAACAAATTTGGGGGACTTTTAGGTCATTTTGGGCTAGAAATGGAGGATTTGGACCGAATTTTTTGGGATTTTTTGGGGTTTTCGGGACCCCCTCATTTTGGGGACCCCTCCCCCATTTTGGGGACCCCCTCCCCAAATTTTGTGGACCCCTCCCCAAATTTTTTGGGGCTCCCCGGGGGGCGATCTAGGAACAAATTTTAGATCATTTTGGGCCAGAAATGGAGGATTTGGACCGAATTTTTGGGGATTTTTTGGGGATTTTTGGGGGTTTTTGGGGTTCCCCCATTTTGGGGCCCCCTCCCTCATTTTGTGGACCCCTCCCCAATTTAATTTGGGGCTCCCCCAGGGCCGATTTAGGAACAAATTTGGGGGAGTTTTAGGTCATTTTGGGCCAGAAATGGAGGATTTGGACCGAATTTTTGGGGGATTTTTGGGGGTTTTTTTGGGATTTTCGGCCCCCCCCTATTTTGGGGACCCCTCCCCATTTTGGGGACCCCCTCCCCAAATTTTGGGGACCCCTCCCCAAATTTTTTGGGGCTCCCCCAGGGGCGATCTAGGAACAAATTTTAGGTCCTTTTGGGCCAGAAATGGAGGATTTGGACCGAATTTTTTGGGGATTTTTTTGGGATTTTTGGGGTTTTTTGGGACCCCCCTATTTTGGGGACCCCTCCCCATTTTGGAGACCCCTCCCCAATTTATTTTTGGGGCTCCTCCAAGTTGATTCGGAAGGAGAAAAATCACGAAATTTCCGGGGTTTTGGCCATATTTGGGTTAGAAAATCGGAATTTTTGGGGGTTTTTTTGGGGATTTTCGGGACCCCTCATTTTGGGGACCCCCTCCCCATTTTGGGGACCCCTCCCCAAATTTTGGGGACCCCTCCCCAATTTAATTTTGGGGTTCCCCGGGGCCAATTTAGGAACAAATTTTGGGGAATTTTAGATCATTTTGGGTTACAAATGGAGGATTTGGACCGAATTTTTGGGGGATTTTTTGGGGTTTTCGGGACCCCCCCTATTTTGGGGACCCCCTCCCCATTTTGGGGACCCCTCCCCAATTTATTTTTGGGACTCCCCCAGGGCCGATTTAGGAACAAATTTGGGGGAGTTTTAGATCATTTTGGGCCAGAAATGGAGGATTTGGACCGAATTTTTTGGGGTTTTTTGGGTTTTTTTGGGGATTTTC
>NW_026531270.1:0-45185 GCF_020745825.1 Agelaius phoeniceus | reverse complement strand
AATCTGGGGGGACCCCATTTTTCCAGCTTTGGGGGGATTCAGTGACCCCCCAAAATGGGGACTGGAGGTTCCTTCAGGGGGACCCTGCCCCACTTTTGGGTGTTTTCAGCCCATTTTTGGCCATCGGGATGGGGACAGGGTGACAGCCCCCGGTGTGCCCACCCCCCCAAACCCCTGTGTGTGTCCCCCCCCAGCTGAGCCAGCTCTATGGGGTGCCCCCCTGCAGCAACGTTCCCAATTTTGGGGGGACCCCATTTTTTCCAGCTTTGGGGGGATTCAGTGACCCCCAAAATGGGGAGTGGAGGTTCCTTCAGGGGGACCCTGCCCCACTTTTGGGCGTTTTCAGCCATCGGGATGGGGACAGGGTGACACCCCCCGGTGTGCCCACCCCCCCAAACCCCTGTGTGTGTCCCCCCCCCAGCTGAGCCAGCTCTATGGGGTGCCCCCCTGCAGTGACCCCCTGCAGTTCCTGGCCCACCTGGCCCGGCGGCAGGGCCGGGCTCCGCCCGGGGGGGCTCCCGGACGCCCACGCTGCCGCCACGGCCCTGCTGCGCGACTGGACCAGGTCTGTGGGACAGGGACCCTCTGGGGCGGGGTCCCCACACCCTGAGCCCTCTTTTAGGGGGGTTGGGAGGGGTCTTCCCACATCCTGAACCTGTTTCTGAGGGGTTGGGAGGGTTCTCCACACCCTGAGCCCCTTTTTAGGGGGGGTTGGGGAGGGTTCTCCACAAACTGAGCCCTTTTTTGGGGGCCTGGGAGGGGTCTTCCCACACCTTGAGCCTGTTTCTGAGGGGTTAGGAGGGGTTTCTTCACCCTCACCCCCTTTTTTTGGGTGGGTGAAGGGGTCTTCCCACACCCTGAGCCCATTTCTAGGGGGTTGGGGAGGGTTCTCCACACCCTGAGCCCCTTTTTGGGGGGCTGGGGAGGGGTCTTCCCACACCCGGGAGGGGTCTTCCCACACCCTGAGCCCCTTTTTTGGGGGGGCTGGGAGGGGTCTTCCACACCCTGAACCTGTTTCTGAGGGGCTGGGAGGGGTTTCTACACCCTGAGCTCCTTTTTTGGGGGTTTGGGAGGGGGTCTTCCCACACCTTGAGCCTGTTTCTAGGGGTTTGGGAGGGGTTTCTACACCCTGACCCCTTTTTTGGGTGGGGTGGAAGGATTTTCCCACACCCTGAACCTGTTTTCTGAGGGGTTTGGGAGGGGTTTCTCATCCTGACCCCTCTTTTAGGGGGCTGGGAGGGGTCTTCCCACACCCTGAGCCCATTTCTAGGGGGTTGGGGAGGGTTCTCCACACCCTGAGCCCATTTTTTGGGTGGGTGCAAGGGTCTTCCCACTCCCTGATCCCCCTTTTTTCCCCCACAGTGGGAAGATCACCTACTACACCCACCCCCCCAAATCTCAGGGGGGGTGCAGCTCGAGGCCCAAATCCTGCCAGAGCTGGGGCCAGCGCTGGACCTGGAGGCTCTGGAACGGGGCGATGCCGAGGCCCTGGCAGGTGAGAACACCTGAACCCTCCTATCCCCCCTCGGGGACCCCCCAAAACTCACCTGGACCCCCCCCCACAGCTGTCCCAGTGACGGTGACAGGGCTGGAGCTGTCCCCGGAGGAGGAAGGGGAAGAAGCCATGGAGGACAGCAGCGGCGACCTGGAGGTGGGAAGGGATTTGCTGAGGTTGGGGGAGGTTTTTGGGGGATTTTTGGGGTTAAATATTTGACCCCCCCACAGTTTGGAACGATGACAGTGGAGCTGAAGCCCCGGGTGAAGTCGGGGGGCACTGGGGGGGAGCCGGTGCCCCGAGCCCCCAGCCTGGAGGAGGTGGCTGCGCTCCCCCCTCTGTTCCAGGGGCAGGGGCTGCAGGCAGCTGGGAAAAAGAGGAAAAAACTGCAAAAAAGAGCACGTAAGTGAAGACACCCCCTTTTTTCCTGACCCCTTCCAAACCTCTCTGACCGCCTCCCTTCACATTCCTGATCACCCCCATCCCACAGAGAAAATTGCCACGAAGCTGTCGGAGACGTTGGAGGCGGCCATGCAGTTTTGAGGCATCTACAAATTAAATAAAAATATTATATTTAATTGAGAAGTGGTTAAAAAAAAGCTCTATTTTAGAAATAGAAGAGCTTGAGGAACGGGGGTGCTGTAGGTGTGGTTTGAGGGGTCTCTTAAGTAGGAGGTTGAAATGTGGAGGTTTTTGGGGGTCCCCCATGTCCCTGTGGGGGTTTTGGAGGGGGCGAGTGGGGTTGTAGAGCCCCCCTATGATAGAGGGTACCCCGTTTTTACAGCTGACTCAGCAGATTTAATGCTCTGCCACTTAATGAACCTCAAAATTGTGGTCAAGGGGAGTGCTCAGCATTGGGGCTGCACCCCATTATTGAGAGCACTCCACGTCTACAGCCTCTCTAATCCCTAAAGCACCCAATGCCCCACTCTGACATTATGTGAGCCCCCCAACCCTACAGAGCACCCCAAAAACCACTTTGAACACCCCAAACACTTCCTGAGGTCCCACACCTCCCCAAAACCCCCTTGTTCACCCCCAAAAAGGCACAGGGTGCCTCCCCAAGCCATCAGCCTTACCCCTCACAGCAGCCTCAGCTGTTCATGTGTTTGTGCACCTCATATAAAGGTTTCCTCGGGATTTTGGGGTGCCCCCAATATCCCATTGCTGGGCTGAGGGGGCACCAAGCTCCCCTCAGCCTCCGCCGCCATTTTGCCACCTGCGGGAAGGGCCCTGGCAGTGCGTTACAGGTGGTGGCGGCCGCACAGGTGCTTCCAATAACGACTGTTAAGGCCAAGGGAGGGGCCAAATGCACCACTGCGAGTCATTTTTGGGGTGTTCTGCGGTTTTTTTCCACCTCTTTGCCACCATTTCGCCGCCGTGAGGGGGGCGGCAGGGGCGGGGGGGGGGGGGGGGGGCGCGAGACTTTTCCCGCCTTTTTCGCCACCTGATGGGGGGAGGGGGGTTGGAGCGCGAGACTCGCACGGCGGGCGCCAGGGGGCGGGGCCAGCTCCGCCTCTCGGCCAATCGCGGCGCGGCGATGGGGTGGTGGGCGGGGCGAACGGGGGCTGGACCAATGGGAAGCGGGGCTGGCGCGGGGGAGGGATCGGCGGGTGTGGGCGGGGCCAGCGCAGTCGCCGTCGGAGCGCGGTCGGGGACGGTTCGTGGCCGGGCCTTAGAGAGAATTTCTGCGGCCTTGCTGAGGGTGGGACGCGGTGGGCGGCCTTAGAGGCTCTCCCGTCGCGGTTTTAGCCCGCCCGGTGCTTGTTTTCCTCTCAGAACCGCTGTGAGAAATGTCGCAGCGGAAGCGCAGCAAAGGGCTCGGCTGCTCTCAGGTGAGAGGCTGCTCCCCCCACACCCCCGTTCTCCCCTCATTTACTCTCCCATTCTCCCCTTCTCGTTTTTTGTCCTTTATCTATCATCAAATTGCCTCGTTTCTCCTGGTTTTCCACTCAGACGACCGATGGGGAGGATGATATCATCCCGACCCAGGTGGAGCGGCACTCCCAGGACCGGGTGAACCAGAAGGTGGATTGAGGTGATCCCCTCTCTACCCTCCCCAGGATTTCTGAGTCTGCATTATTTTGATATCAGCCCGCTCTGTGCCTTCCCTGCTCATTCCCCCACAGGTGAGTGAGCTGGTGCAGTTCCTGCTTGTGAAGGACCAGAAGAAAATTCCTATCAAAAGGGCAGGTACGTTTAGGGGAATCCCTTTCCTCGGTGTTTAAAGCTTTTTCTGGGTGCTCCAGGCTCTCTCAGCGTTCCCTGCCTGTTTTTTTTGCAGACATGCTGAAGAATGTAATTCGAGAATACAGGAATGCCTACGCAGAAATTGTCAGAAGGGCTGACAGGATCCTGCAGGAGGTGGGGAAAGCACGGAAGGGGGGAAGGTTTTGAGGGGAGAGACCTCGTGGATTAATTAATTAATTAATTAATTAACCCTTTTTCTCCCGCAGGTGTTCGGGCTGCAGCTGGTGGAGATTGACACCAAACGTCACATTTATATTCTTATTAATAACCTGCCTCACGCTGAGGGCCAACACCTGTGCAGGTGAGAGGGGGACCTGGGTGACTCGAACCCCATCAGGGTGTCCCCCCCAACACGGGTGACACCCCAGTGTCACCCCCAGGGGCAAGGAGAAGGAGGAGATGGGGCTCCTCTTGGTCATCCTCAGCTTCATCTTCATGAAGGGCAACTCAGTCAAAGACAGTGAGTTCTCCCCCAAACCCCCCTCCCTGTACCCCGATTTTTCTTTCTCACTGACACCCCATTTTCCAGGTGCTTTGTGGGAATTCCTGCATTTGCTCCGTGTGTACCCAGGGTAGGATATGGGGACACGCAGGGACGGGGTGGGGGACGCTCAGTGCCACCCCTCACTATCCCCCCTACCCCATCCTCAGGAAGCAGCACAGCGTGTTTGGGGACGTCAGGAAGCTGGTGACAGAGGAGTTTGTCAGGCAGAAGTGAGTTGGAAAGTCCTGGGGAGGGGAAAGGGATCATTTTGGGGGGGGTTTCACCCCATCCCTCCCTCCCTCCCGGTGTGCCCAGAGCAGCCTCAGCACCAGCTTGGCCGGGCTGTTTATACCACACCGCAGAGCAAAACCTGCAGCCCCCACACCCCGTGCCTTAAAAGGTCCCTCACGGGGTCAGGGGAGAGCTGGACACCCCCTCTGTGCACCCCAAAACCTGCTGGGCTACCTGAGACCACCCCCAACCCCTCTGCAGGTACCTGGAGACCACCCCCATCCCCCTGACGGACCCCCCAGAATTCAAATTCCAGTGGGGACCACGGGCAGAGAAAGAAACCTCCAAGAAGGACGTGCTGAACTTTGTGGCCAAGGTGAGTCCACGATTTTGGGGGGCATCTCTGAGTTTTGGGGGGGCTCAATTTGATGCCCCCTCCCCTTATTTTTCTCCCACTCCTCAGATGCAGGGCAAGGACCCTGCATTTTGGGCGAGCCAGTACAGCGAGGCCGAGGCCAACCAAGCCACCACCTGACCCCCCCCAAAAAAAATAAAATCACCCCCCCTGTTGGTGTGCAGCCCCCCCAAAATGTCCAGACTGGGTTGTACAAGGTTTAATTTTGGGGTGGGGGCTCCCCTTTTTCTCAGGGGGACCCCTCAAAAGTGCTCGGGGACGGTGTTGAGGGCGTCGGCCGCGGTGCGGTTGATGTCGACGTTCTGTGGGGTGAAAATGTGGGGTTTTGGGGGATCTTCCCAAAATGTAACCCCCTCCTCAGTTATTTAGGGGGGGTTATTGAGGTCTGCACCCTCTTTTTGGGGGAGATTTGGGGAGAGGGGCTCTCACCTGGGGTCGGGCCCGGTGGGTGTTCACGGCCTCGATGTTGAGGAAGATGGGCTCGACCTCACAGCCTGGGCCAGGGCAGGAAGGGAGAGTTTGGGGGGATTGTCCCCATTTTGGGGTGGGACACAGTGGGGACAGTCCCTTTTTGGGGGGAATTGTCCCCATTTTGGGGTGGGACACAGTGGGGACAGTCCCTTTTTGGGGGGAACTGTCCCCATTTTGGGTTGGGACACAGTGGGGGACAATCCCTTTTTGGGGGGAACTGTCCCCATTTCTTGGGAGGAACACAAATCCCCTTTTGGGGGGGAACTGTCCCCATTTTGGGGTGGGACACAGGGGACACAGTGGGAATGTCCCCATTTTGGGGTGGGGGACAGTCCCTTTTTGGGGGCATTGTCCCCCATTCTGGAAGGAACACAAATCCCCTTTTTTGGGGGAATTGTCCCCATTTTCTGGGAGGGACACAAGGGTGAACAGTCCCATTTTTTGGGGGGCATTGTCCCCAATTTGGGATGGTACACAAGGGGATTGTCCCCATTTTGGGGAGGGACACAAATCCCCTTTCTGGAAGAAATTGTCCCCAGTTCTGGAAGGAACACAAATCCTCTTTTTGGGGTGAATTGTCCCCATTTTGGGGAGGGACACAAATCCCCATTTTTGGAGGGAATTGTCCCCATTTCTGGAAGGAACACAGATCCTCTTTTTGGTGGGAATTGTCCCCATTTTCTGGGATGGTCACAAATCCCCTTTTTAGGGGGAACTGTCCCCATTTCTGGACCCACTTTGGGGGTGGGACAGTCCCTTTTTGGGGGATATTGTCCCCAATTCTGGAAGGGACACAAATCCCCATTTTTGGGGGGAATTGTCCCCATTTTGTGAAGGGACACAAATCCCCTTTCTGGAAGAAATTGCCCCCAATTCTAGAAGGGACACAAATCCCTGTTTTGGGAGGAATTGGCCCCAAATCTGGGGGGGGTCACACTCCCATTTTTGGGGTGACACTCACCATAAGCCACCGGGGTCAGCTTCAGCACCGTGTGCAGGGGACACTTGAGGTAGGGCAGCTCATCTGGGCCGGGGGTTTTAACAAAAACCAGGTGGGCACAGCAGCTCTGGGCCGTCCCCAAGATGTCCCCAAGGTGTCCCCAAGGTGTCCCCAAGGCCTCACCTGCGCTCTTGTCCAGGAAATAAGCCAGCAAGCAGCGCATGACAGCCTGGTGGCACACCACCAGAACGTTCTCCTGCCGCTCCAGCTCCATGATCACCGGCTCCAGCCGCTGCACCAGGTCCTCGTAGGACTGGGGAGGGGGTTCAGGAGGGTCCCTAGATTATTTTTTGGGGGGTTTTTGGGGGGGATTTTGGGGGGTACCTCGCCTTTGGGGTAGCGGTAGCGGTATTTGTCCTGGTCGCGCAGCGCCAGCTCCTTGGGGTAGCGCTCCTGGATCTCCTCGTAGGTCATCTCCTCACACACGCCCTGAGGGACAGTGGGGACATCAAATGGCACCCAAAGGACCCCAAATTGGCCCCGGAATTACCACAAATGGCACCAAAATTACCACAAATGACACCAAAAGGACCCCGAATGACCCCAAATTGGCCCCAAAATTACTTCAAATGGCACCAAAATTACCACAAATGGCACCAAAAAGACCCCGAAATTACCACAAATTACTTGAAATGGCACCCAAAGGACCCCGAATGACCCCAAACTGGCCCCGGAATTACCACAAATGGCAACAAAATTACCACAAATGGCACCAAAAGGACCCCAAATGACCCCAAATTGCCCCCGAAATTACCACAAATGGCACCCAAAGGACCCCGAGTGACCCCAAACTGGCCCCGAAATTACCACAAATGGCACCACAATTACCACAAATTGGCCCCAAAATTACCACAAATGGCACCAAAAAGACCCCAAATGACCCCAAATTGGCACCAAAATTACCACAAATGGCACCAAAATTACCACAAATGGCACCAAAAGGACCCTGAGTGACCCCAATTTGGCCCCCGAAATTACCACAAATGGCACCAAAAGGACCCTGAGTGACCCCAAATTGGCCCCCGAAATTACCACAAATGGCACCAAAATTACCACAAATGGCACCAAAAGGACCCCGAATGACCCCAAATTGGCCCCGAAATTACCACAAATGGCACCAAAATTACCACAAATGGCACCAAAAAGACCCCGAGTGACCCCAAACTGGCCCCGGAATTACCACAAATGGCACCAAAAGGACCCCGAGTGACCCCAAATTGGCCCCAAAATTACTTCAAATGGCACCAAAATTACCACAAATGGCACCAAAAGGACCCCGAGTGGCCCCAAATTGGCCCCGAAAATTACCACAAATTACTTGAAATGGCACCAAAATTACCAGAAATGGCACCAGAATTACCCCAAACAGCCCCAAATGTCCCAAAATGACCCCAGATTGCCTCAAATGGATTTCAGTGGCCTCAAATGACCCCAAAGGGATTCCAGTGACCTCAAATGGATTTCAGTGACCCCAAAATCACCCTAAATGACACCAAATGGATTTCAGTGGCCCCAAATGGATTCCAGTGACCCCAAAATGACCCCAATTGGATTCCAGTGACCCCAATTGGATTCCAGTGACCCCGAAATGACCCCAAATGAATTTCAGCAGCCCCAAATGAATTTCAGTGACCCCAAACGAGTTCCAGTGACCCCAAAGAAATTTCAGCAACCCCAAATCGATTTCAGTGACCCCAAATGCACAGAGATCCCAGACAAATTCCAGAGACCCCCTAAATGACGCCAAATAAACTCCAGTGACTCCAAATCCAGCAGCCCCAAAATGACCCCAAATGGATTTCAGCGGCCCCTAAACGACCCCAAAGCCATTCCAGCGCCCCCAGACCCATGCGTGGCTCACGGCGTCGATCTCGTTGAGCGCCTTCCACTGCTCGTAGGGCACGCCCAGCGCCTCGGCCGTCTGGATCGTTCTCTTCATGTGGCTCGTCCACACCTTCAGCTCGGGGATGTTCTGGCTGCGGATGAACCGCGACAGCGCCTGCGCGTACTACGGGGGGGCGGGGACAGGGGCGTGGCCTTGCTTGTCCGTCCGTCCCGCTGGGCACAGCCCGCGCCCCGTAGCGGGGAGTGTGGGCTAAGCCACGCCCCCTTTGTGGGTGTGGTTTGGTTGATGGACTGGTGGGTGTGGCCTCGTGTAGCACCGCCCCCACAGGTCGTCTGTCCCACCCCATAGCAGGGAGTGTGGGCTAAGCCACGCCCCCTTTGTGGGTGTGGTTTGGTTGGTTGGCTCTGCCCTGTGGTGCTGGTGGGTGTGGCCTCGTGTAGCACCGCCCCCCACAGGTCACCTGTCCCAGCTGGTGGCTGTGATGGGATGTCCCTGTGTCCCCCAGGTGTGTCCTCCAGGTGTGTCCCTGTGTCCCCCAGGTGTGTCGCTGTGTTCCCCAGGTGTGGCCACACCTGTTCCCCATGAGGTGACATCCCCCAGGTGTGTCCCCACAAGGTGACCTCACCTGCTGGCCCCGGGGTGACAGGGCCGAGTCCCCCCCGATGCGGCCGCGCAGGTTGAGCTGGCTCTGACCCCACCTGTTCCCCATGAGGTGACATCCCCCAGGTGTGTCCCTCACACCTGGCTGTCACCTCACCTGCTGCCCCCGGAGTGACAGCACCGAGTCCCCCCCGATGCGGCCGCGCAGGTTGAGCTGGCTCTGACCCCCTGAACCCCACCAGGTACCCACGAGGGGACATCCCCACATCCCCAGGTGTGTCCCTGCACACCTGGCTGTCACCTCACCTGCTGGCCCCGGGGTGACAGGGCCGAGTCGCCGCCGATGCGGCCGCGCAGGTTGAGCTGGCTCTGACCCCACCAGGTACCCACATGGGGACATCCCCACATCCCCCAGGTGTGTCCCCACAAGGTGACCTCACCTGCTGGCCCCGGGGTGACAGGGCCGAGTCCCCCCCGATGCGGCCGCGCAGGTTGAGCTGGCTCTGACCCCACCTGTTCCCCATGAGGGGATATCCCCACATCCCCCAGGTGTGTCCCTGCACACCTGGCTGTCACCTCACCTGCTGGCCCCGGGGTGACAGGGCCGAGTCCCCCCCGATGCGGCCGCGCAGGTTGAGCTGGCTCTCGCCGTGGCGGCTCAGGTAGATGGTCCTGGGCGTGACGTGGATGTTCATCAGGTAATACACGGTGCGGCTCTGCACGTGGCCCTGCACGCGGTTGGCCAGGTAGCGCAGCCCCACGTCGAAAATCTTGATGTAGGACAGAGCACTGAGGGGGTTTGGGGGGGTGAGGATTGATAAAATCAGTTAATTACAAAATAAAATCAATCTATCAATAAAAATAAATAAAAAAATTAAATAATAAAAATAATGAAATAAAATAAAAAATAAAATTAATAATAAATGAGTAAGAAATAAAATTAAAAATAAAATTTTAAAAATTAAAAATAAAAATCAAAAATTAAAAAAAATAAAATACAGATTTTAAAAATCAAAAGAAAAAATAAAATAAAATAAATCAATAAAATAAAAATAAATTTAAAAAAGAAAAATTTTAAAAATTAAAAATAAAGAAATAAATTTAAAAAATAAAATAAAAAATAAGAATAAAATTTAAAAAATTTTAAAAATTAAAAAAAATAAAAAAATAAAATGAAATTGTCAGAATTCAGGATGTCCCCCAGGACCTTCCCAGAGACCGCCAGGTAGTGCAGCCCCACGTCGAAAATCTTGATGTAGGACAGAGCACTGAGGGGGTTTGGCAAAACAAAATCAATCCATCAATAAAAATCAAAAATAAAACTAAAAATTTTAAAAAATTAAAATGAATAAGAAAAATTAAATAATAAAAATAATGAAATAAAAGAAAAAATAAAATAAAGAATAAATAAATAAGAAATTAAAATAAAATTTTAAAAATTAAAAATAAAAATCAAAAATTAAAAAAATCAATAAAATAAAGATTTTAAAAATCAAAATAAAAAAGTAAAATAAAAAAATCAATAAAATAGAAATAAATTAAAAAAAGAAAAATTAAAAAAATTAAAAATAAAGAAATAAAAAATTTAAAAAATAAAATAAAAATAAGAATAAAATAAAAAAAATTTAAAGTATTAAAAAATAAAATTAAAAAAATAAAAAAATAAAATGAAATTGTCAGAATTCAGGATGTCCCCCAGGACCTTCCCAGAGACCGCCAGGTAGTGCAGCCCCACGTCGAAAATCTTGATGTAGGACAGAGCACTGAGGGGGTTTGGCAAAACAAAATCAATCCATCAATAAAAATCAAAAATAAAAGGAAAAATTTTAAAAAATTAAAATGAATAAGAAAAATTAAATAAGAAAAATAATGAAATAAAAGAAAAAATAAAATTAATAATAAATGAGTAAGAAATAAAATTAAAATAAAATTTTAAAAATTAAAAATAAAAATCAAAAATTTAAAAAAATAAAATATTTTAAAAATCAAAAGAAAAAATAAAATAAAATAAATCAATAAGATAAAAATAAATTTAAAAAAGAAAAATTTTAAAAATTAAAAATAAATAAATAAATTTTAAAAATAAAATAAAAAATAAGAATAAAATTTAAAAAATTAAAAATTTTTTAAAAATTAAAAAATAAAAAAATAAAATGAAATTGTCAGAATTCAGGATGTCCCCCAGCACCTCCCCAGAGCCCGCCAGGCAGCGCAGCCCCACATCAAAATTCTTGATATAGCACAGCCCACTGAGGGGGTTTGGGGCTGTGAGCATTCATAAAATCCGTCCCATCCATTTTTGATTTTCTCCCAGAGCCCAGAGCGATCCTGGGGTGTTTTTGGGGCTCTCACCTGTCCAGCTCGTCGTCCAGGGGCTCGTAGGTGGCCTTGTAGCACTCGATGCGCTGCAGGAAATCGGCCACGGCCTCGTCCTGCCCGCGGCCCCGGTAATCGGGGCTGCTCAGCTTCACTTGCTGCAGCGGTGGCGGAGGAAAAGGGGCTTGGGGGCACCCGTGGGTGCAGGTGGGTGCAGGTGGGGATAGGGGGGCACAGGTGGGTGCAGGTGGGTACACACAGGTGGGTGCAGGGGAGCACAGGTGGGTGCAGGTGGGTCCACACAGGTGGGTGCAGGTGGGGATAGGGGGGCACAGGTGGGTGCAGGGGAGCACAGGTGGGTGCAGGTGGGCACAGGTGGGTTCAGGGGAGCACAGGTGGGTGTAGGGGAGCACAGGTGGGTGCAGGTGCGTTCAGGTGGGTTCAGGGGAGCACAGGTGGGTGCAGGTGGGTACACACAGGTGGGTGCAGGTGGGGATGGGGGGGCACAGGTGGGTGCAGGTGGGTTCAGGGGAGCACAGGTGGGTACACACAGGTGGGTGCAGGTGGGTGCAGGGGAGCACAGGTGGGTTCAGGTGGGTTCAGGTGGGCGCAGGTGGGTGCAGGTGGGTGCAGGGGAGCACAGGTGGGTGCAGGGGAGCACAGATAGGTGCAGGTGGGTCCACACAGGTGGGTGCAGGTGGGCTCAGGTGGGTGCAGGGGAGCGCAGGTGGGTTCAGGTGGGTCCACACAGGTGGGTGCAGGGGAGCACAGATAGGTGCAGGTGGGTACACACAGGTGGGTGCAGGTGGGGATAGGGGGGGCACAGGTGGGTGCAGGTGGGCTCAGGTGGGTGCAGGGGAGCGCAGGTGGGTTCAGGTGGGTCCACACAGGTGGGTGCAGGTGGGCTCAGGTGGGTGCAGGGGAGCGCAGGTGGGTTCAGGTGGGTCCACACAGGTGGGTGCAGGTGGGCTCAGGTGGGGATAGGGGGGCACAGGTGGGTCCACACAGGTGGTGCAGGTGGGCGCAGGTGGGTGCAGGTGGGTGCAGGTGGAGATAGGGGGGCACAGGTGGGGTCAGGTGGGTTTAGGTGGGGATAGGGGGGCTCAGGTGGGTGCAGGTGGGCACAGGTGGGCACAGGTGGGGTCAGGTGGGCACAGGTGGGTGCAGGTGGGCACAGGTGGGCACAGGTGGGTCCAGGTGGGTGCAGGTGGGGTTCAGGTGGGGATAGGGGGGCTCAGGTGGGTGCAGGCGGGCACAGGTGGGTCCAAACAGGTCCTTGTTGTCACCTCCCAGCCACAACTGTCACCCTCAGGTCCTTGTTGTCACCTCCAAGTCCCAGCTGTCACCCTCAGGCACCAGTTGTCACCTCATGGCTTCAGCTGTCACCCCCAGCCCTCAGTTGTCACCTCCAGGTCCTTGTTGTCACCTCCCAGCTCCAGTTGTCACCTCCATGTCCCCATTGTCACCTCCAGATCCCAGTTGTCACCTTCAAGCCTCAATTGTCATTTCCCAGCCCCAGCTGTCACCTCCATGTCCCCATTTTCACCTCCAGGTCCCACTTGTCACCTTTAGGCCTCAATTTTCACATCCAGGCCTCAATTTTCATTTCCCGGCTCCACTTGGCACCTCCAGGTCCCCACTGTCATCTCCAGGCCCCCATTGTCACCTCCAGGCCTCAGTTGTCACCTCCCAGCCCCAGTTGTCACCTCCAGGCCTCAATTGTCACCTCCATGTCCCCGTTGTCACCTCCATGTCCCATTGTCACAGCCCAGGGTCTCACCTTGATGTTCTCCTCAATGATGGTGGGGTCGTCACAGATGGACTCCACAAACAGGACCTGGGGGTGAGGGGGGACAGGTGACACCCCCAAATCGGTGCCACCACCTGATGTGACACCCCCAAACTGCCACCCCCTGATGTGACACCCCCAAACCGTCACCCACCCATGCTGTGGCACCCATGGTGCCACCACCCCCCCAAAATCCCCCCCAAAATCCCTCATGACCCCCCCAGAAAATCCTCTCGACCCCCAAAATCCCCCAGAACCCCCCCAAAATTCCTCAGGAAACCCCCAAAACTCCTCACGACCCCCCCCCCAAAAATTCATCAAGACCCCCCCAAAATCCCTTAAGACCCCCCCAAAACTCCCCACAACCCCCAAAATTTCCTCAAAATTCCTCACGACCCTCCCAAAACCCCTCAGGAACCCCCCAAAAAACCCTCAAGACCCCCCCCCAAAAAACCCTCAAGACCCCCCCAAATTCTTAACGACCCCCCAAAATTCCTCAAGACCCTTCCCAAAATTGCTCCCAAATTCCTCAACACCCCCCCAAAATCCCTCAAGATCCCCCCAAAACTCCTCACGAGCCCCCAAAACTCCTCACAACCCCCAAAATTTCCTCAAAATTCTTCACGACCCTCCCAAAACCCCTCAGGACCCCCCCCAAAACCCCTCAAGACCCCCCCAAATTCTTAGCGACCCCCCAAAACTCCTCACGACCCCCCCCAAAAATTCATCAAGACCCCCCCCAAAATCCCTTAAGACCCCCCCCAAAACTCCCCACAACCCCCAAAATTTCCTCAAAATTCCTCACGACCCTCCCAAAACCCCTCAGGAACCCCCCAAAAAAACCCTCAAGACCCCCCCCAAAACCCCTCAAGACCCCCCCAAATTCTTAACGATCCCCTAAATTCCTCAAGACCTCCCCCAAAATTTCTCCTAAATTCCCCAAACCCCCCCCCAAAATCCCTCACGATCCCCCCAAAACTCCTCACGAGCCCCCAAAACTCCTCACAATCCCCAAAATTCCCTCAAAATTCTTCACAACCCTCCTAAAACCCCTCAGGACCACCCCGAAAAACCCTCAAGACCCCCCCAAATTCTTAACGATCCCCAAAATTCCTCAAGACCTCCCCCAAAATTTCTCCTAAATTCCTCAAACCCCCCCCCAAAATCCCTCAAGATCCCCCCAAAACTCCTCACGACCCCCCAAGAATTCCTCAAAATCCCTCATGACCCTCTCTAAATCCCTCATGATCCCCCAAAATTCCTCGAGGTCCCCCCAAAAATTCTTCACTATTCCCCCCAAAAACTCCCCGGACCCCCCAAAACCCCCCTGGACCCCCCAAAATCCCCCCGGACCCCCCAAATCCCACCTTGTACCCATTTTCCTTGGCAAACTCCAGGATCACCTCCCGCCGCTCCCGCGTGGTGTTGGTGGCATCAAAAACCTTTTTTGGGAAAAAATTGGGGGACAAATTTGAACACCATCCCCTCCCACAAATATTTTGGGGTGAAATTCGCCCGTTAAGGGGTTAATTTTTAATTTTTTTTAAATTTTTTTTTAATTTGGGGAGGGGTCTCTCACCGCCACCTGCCCCTCCTCAGAGCTCAGGTAGGTTCTCACATCCTTCAGCGCAGCCAGAGCGCAGTGCCTGGAAATTTTGGGGGGGTTCAGCTCCGAAAAATTCCCCTAAAAAAAAAACCACCCCAAAATCCCCCCTCCCCAAAAAAAAATTTCCCCTTCTAACCTTCGAATTTCCACCCCCTCGGGGTTATCGTGCCGGAAAAATTCGTAATTTTTGTAGTTGGGCACGGCTTCCCTGCGGTATTCGCCCACGTTGAACACTGCAGGAAAACCCCGTGGGAGGGGTTTGAGAGGGTTTAGGACCCCTCCCACAAATTTTTTTGGGGGGATCCCCACCCCCAAAAATGGCTCACCTCGGGTGGGGGTGCCGATCCAGTTGAGGTAGCGGGTGAGTTTTCGGGAGATGTAGGTTTTGCCTCGGGCAGGTAACCCCACCAGGATCACCATGGTGGGGCAGTTGGTGAACTGGGGAACGCAGGCTGGGGGGGAGAAAAAGAAATTTTAAAAATTTTAACCCCCCCTCGGAAATCCTGATTTGGTTTTTGTACCCCTAAATTCCTCCTGCACCCCCAAAATCCCGATTTTGGTATGAAAAACCTGCCCTGAATGGGAAAATTCCCCCCTTTGGGGTGTTTTGAGGGGGGGGATTTTTTTCCCCTCATCTCAAATCTGTGACCCCCCCCAGAAATCCCCAATTTGCTTTTGTACCCCTAAATCCCTCCTGCACCCCCAAAATCCCAATTTTGGGGTAAAAAACCTGCCCTGAATGGGAAAATCCCCTCCTAAGGGGTGATTTTTCCTCAGCGCAAATCTGTGTTTCCCCCCCAAAAATTCTCTCCTCCCCCCAAGAAATCCCAATTTGGTTTTTGTACCCCCAAATTCCTCCTGCACCCCCAAAATCCCGATTTTGTTATGAAAAACCTGCCCTGAATGGGAAAATTCCCCCCTTTGGGGTGTTTTGAGGGGGGGGGATTTTTTTCCCTCATCTCAAATGTGTGACCGCCCCCCCCCTCAAATTCAGACCCCCTCAGAAATCCCAATTTTGCACCCCCAAATTCCTCATGCACCCCAAAATCCCAATTTTGGGGTAAAAACCTGCCCTGAAAAGGGAAAATCTCCCCCTAAGGGGTGTTTTGAGGGGGGGGGGGGGGGGTTTCCTCATCTCAAATCTGTGTCCCCCCCTCAAATTCAGGCCCCCCCAGAAATCCCAATTTTGTACCCCCAAATTCCTCCTGCACCCCCAAAACCCCAATTTTGGTATGAAAAACCTGCCCTGAATGGGAAAATCCCTCCCTTTGGGGTGTTTTGAGGGGGGGGATTTTTTCCCTCATCTCAAATCTGTGACCCCCCCCCCCCGTCAAATTCAGACCCCCCCAGAAATCCCCAATTTGCTTTTGTACCCCTAAATTTCTCCTGCACCCCCAAAATCCCAATTTTGGGTAGAAAAACTTGTCCTGAAAAGGGAAATCCCCCACCCCCCAAGGGTTTTTTGGGGGGGTTTTTCCCCTCATTGCAAATCTGTGTCCCCCCCCCTTCAAATTCAACCCACCCCAAAAATCCCCAAATTGGTTTTTGTACCCCTAAATCTTTCCTGAACCCCAAATTTGGGTTAAAAATTTGCTTTTTAAAGCAATTTTTAAGCAACTGCTGCCCTGCAAAGGGAAATCCCCCCCTAAGGGTATTTTTGGGGGGGGGGGGGGAATTTTCCCCCTCATCTCAAATCTCTGCCCCCCCCCCTCAAATCCCGCACCCCAATCTCACTCCAGGGGTACAAAAACAGCCCCCAAATTTATTTTTATTATTTTTATTTTTATTTTCTGGGGGCGGGGGGGGTCCTTATGAGCCGCTCCGATGTCGCCGCCATGTCCCTCTTGCCTGTGCTCCCCCCCGCCCCTTTCAATGTCCCCATTGTCACTGTTAAAAAAAAAAAAAATTAAAATTCACTCCTTGTCCCTCCTACCTGGGATTTTGGGGGATTTCTCCTCCATTTTTGGGGCGCGGGGAGGGGAGGGGGGGGCCCGGCCGGTGTTTTTGGTGCCCCCCGAGAAGGTCGCAGGTAATTTTAAACCCTGGCTCCCCACCAATGGGAGGGGACAGGGGACACGGGGGGGGGGGACAGCGGGGCCACCCCCGTGGGGACCTGACCCTGTCACCCTTTGGGGGGGGGTCCTGAAATGGGGATATAAAACCCCCCCCCCCTTATTTTTGGGACCCCCCTTTTTTTTTGGGACCCCTCTTTCTTTAGGGACCCCCCCCGTTTTTGGGAACCCCTTTCTTTGAGGACGCTTCCCCCCCCCCTTTTTTTTTTAGGACCCCCATTTTTAGGACCCCCATTTTTAGGACCCCCATTTTTAGGACCCCCCCCCCCCTTTTTCAGAGGTATCCCCCCCTTTTTTGGGACCCCCAGTTCTTTTAGGACCGCCCCCCCCCTTTTCTTTTAAGACCCCCATTTTTAGGATCTCCCTTTTCAAACCCCCATTTTTAACCCTTTCCGATTTTGTCTTCTGGGCGGGGGTCCCTAATTTGGGTGGGGGGGGGGAATTATTCCCCAAATCCCACCCCCCGGAGGAGCGGATTGTGTCCCCTCAGTGTCCCCATCCCCTTTTTTTGGGGTCCCCCTCCCGTAAATGTCTCAACGCTCTCACTTTGTAGCGGGGGGTCCCCAATTTTGGGGTCTTCAGTTCTGGGAACGAGGAGGAAAAGGAGATGAGACCCTCCCCAAAATGGGACCCTTCGGACACCTCTGACCCCCCCCGGCCATTCTGGGGGGCCCTCGATGCCTCGGACACCCCCTGGGCCCCCCCCCGCCAATCTCGATCTGGGGGAACCCCCTTGTCCCGCGCCCTTCCCCCCGGGATTCCCCGCTCGTGTCCCCCGGTCCCACCCCCGGTGCCACCCCCGGTGCCACCCCCGGTGTCCCCCCGGTCCCTCCTTTGGCCCAACCCCCGGTCCCTCCCCTCGGTGTCCCCCGGGTCCTTCCCCGGTCCCTCCCGGGGCTTTCTCCGGTCCCTCCCCGGTCCCTCCCTCTCCCTCCCCGGTCCCTCCCCGGTCCCTCCCCGGTCCCTCCCTCTCCTTCCCCGGTCCCTCCCTCTCCCTCCCCGCCCTTTCCTCTCCCTCCGCTCTCATCCCTCTCCACCCCCGTCCCTCCTTTATCCCTTCCCTCTCCCCTCCTCTTCCTCCCCCGTCCCTCCCTCTTCTTCCTCCTTTCCCTCCCCCTCTTCCTCCCCTCTCCCCTCCTCTCCCTCCTCTGTCCTTCCTTCATCCCTCCCCCTTTCCCTCCCTCTCCCTCCTTTGTCCCTCCCCCTTTCCCTCCCTCTCCCTCCCTCTTCCTCCCTTGTCCCCCCCTCTTCCTCTTCCTCCCCGCCCCTCTCCCTCCCCCCGGTTCCTCCCCCCGGTTCCTCCCCCCGGTTCCTCCCCCCGGTTCCTCCCCCGGTTCCTCCCCCCGGTTCCTCCTCCGGTTCCTCCCCCCGCTCCCATTGGCGGCGATGGCGGCGATCCGCACCGTGCAGGTACCGGGACCCCCCCGCACTCCCCCCGGGGCTATTTGAGGAGGGGTCTCCCCCCCATCCTCACCGACCCCTCCGTGTCCCCCTCTCCCCGTCCTCCCGCAGGGCTCGGTGGCGCTGGTGACCGGCGGCGGCTCCGGGCTGGGCCGGGCCACGGTGGAGCGGCTGCTGGAGCGGGGGGCGCGGGTGCTGCTGCTGGACCTGCCCTCGTCCGGGGGCGCCGAGCTGGCCCGGGAGCTCGGGGAGAGCTGCGCCTTCAGCCCCGCCGACGTGAGCACCGGGGGCACCGGGCTGGGGGCGCTGCGGGACAGCGGGGACGGCGGGGACACCCCCCGGACATGGGGACATCAGTGACGCCACTCCTGACATGGGGACACCCCCCCGGACATGGGGAAACCCCCCGGACATGGGGACACCCCCCTCGGACATGGGGACACACCCCGGACATGGGGACCACACCACAGACATGGGGACACCCCCCGGACATGGGGACACACCCCAGACATGGGGAAACCCCCCGGACATGGGGAAACCCCCCGGACATGTGGACAGCCACTGGACATGGGGACACCCCCCGACATGGGGACACCCCCCGGACATGGGGACAGCCACTGGACATGGGGACACCCCCGGACATGGGGACACCCCCCGGACATGGGGACAGCCACTGGACATGGGGACACACCCGGACATGGGGACACCCCCCCCCCCGGACATGGGGACACCCACTGGACATGGGGACACACCCCCCCGGACATGGGGACACCCCCCGACATGGGGACACACCCCAGACATGGGGACATCAGTGACGTCACTCCTGACATGGGGACACCCCCGGACATGGGGACACACCCCGGACATGGGGACACCCCCACCAGTGACATCCCCCCCTGACACAGCTGGTGACATCCCCCCTTGACACGTGGCCACCTTGACCCTTCCGTTGGGGGCATCCACACGTGGCCACTGTGACCCCGCCCCTCTTGGGGACATCCACACGTGGTCACCTGACCCCCCCCCTCATTGGTGACATTAGCCCTGAGTGTGGGACCACCTCCCCGGTGACCTTTGACCTCTCAGGTGACATCCCACCTTGATGGGGGATGACCCCACAGGTGACCTTGGCCAAGGAGGTGGGGACAACCTCGCCCCTCCCCCTGCTCAAACTGGGCCCAGCGTGACCTTGACCGAGGAGCCAAGGTCACCTTGACCCTGCTGGTGACATCCCACCTTGTCCTTGTCCCCTCTGGTGACAGCCCCCGTGTCCCCAGGTGACCTCACCTGAGGAGGTGGGGGCCACCTTGGCCACCCCCTCAATTTGGGACCACCTTGACCCCTTCAGCCACGTCCCAAGGTGACCCAGGTGGTGACTCCAGTGGTGACACATCCCAGGGTGACTCCAGCGGTGACACATGCCAGGGTGACCCCAGTGGTGACACCCCCCTGGTGACCCCAATGGTGACACCCCCAGGTGACCTCTCCCGAGGAGGTGGGGGCTACCTTGGCCATCCCCTCAATTTGGGACCACCCTGACCCCACAGGTGACATCCCCCGCCCTCCTCAACCTGGGCCCAGCGTGACCTTGACCGAGGAGCCAAGGTCACCTTGACCTTGCTGGTGACATCCCACCTTGTCCTTGTCCCCTCTGGTGACATCCCCCGCCCAACACAGCCCCATTGGCCCCAGGTGACCTCACCTGAGGAGGTGGGGGCTGCTTTGGCCACCCCTCTATTTGGGACCACCTTGACCCCTCCAGCCATGCCCCAGGGTGACCCCAATGGTGACCCCGGTGGTGACCCCAGTGGTGACCCCGGTGGTGACACCCCCTCGGTGACACCCCCAGGTGACCTCTCCTGAGGAGGTGAGCGCGGCGCTGGGCGTGGCCCAGAAGAAGTTTGGCCGCCTGGACCTGGCCGTGAACTGCGCCGGCATCGGCATCGCCGTCAAGACCTACAACAGCAAGAAGGACAAAGTGCACGACCTGGAGGACTTCCAGAGGGTCATCAACGTCAGTGGGGGCTCGGGGTGGTGGGGTGGGGGGGTCTGGGTGGGATGGAGGGGTCTGGGGTCAGTGGGGTGGGAGGGTCTGGGGTCAGTGGGTGGGTAAGGGAGGTCTGTGGTCAATGGTGTGGAGGATCTGGTCAGTGGGTGGTGACCTGGTCAGTGAGGGGGGTCTCTGGTCAATGGGGTGGACGATCTGGTCAGTGGGTGAGTGATCTGGTCAATGAAGGGGGTCTCTGGTCAATGGTGTGGATGACCTGGTCAATGGCGTGGATGACCTGGTCAGTGGTGTGGATGGTCAATGGATGGATGACCTGGTCAATGGCGTGGATGGTCAGTGGCATGGATGGTCAATGGGCGAACGACCTCATCAATGGCGTGGATGACCTGGTCAATGGATGGATGACCTGGTCAATGGTGTGGATGACCTGGTCAATGGGTGGATGATCAATGGATGGATGACCTGGTCAATGGTGTAGATGACCTGGTCAATGGATGGATGATCAATGGATGGTTGACCTGGTCAGTGGTGTGGATGACCTGGTCAATGGTGTAGATGACCGGGGCAGTGGGTAAATGACCCGGTCAATGGATGGATGATCAATGGATGGATGACTTGGTCAATGAGGGGATGGTCAATGGGTGGATGACCTGGTCAATGGATGGATGATCTGGTCAATGGCGTGGATGGTCAATGGCATGGATGGTCAATGGGCGAACGACCTCATCAGTGGTGTGGATGACCTGGTCAATGGTGTGGATGATCAATGGATGGATGACCTGGTCAATGGATGGATGACCTCGTCAATGGTGTAGATGACCTGGTCAATGGTGTGGATGACCTGGTCAATGGATGGATGACCTGGTCAATGAAGGGGGTCTCTGGTCAATGGGGTGGATGATCTGGTCAATGGCACGGATGACCTGGGCAGTGGGTAAATGACCTGGTCAATGGATGGGTGACCTGGTCAATGGCGTGGATGGTCAATGGCGTGGATGGTCAATGGGCGAACGACCTCATCAATGGCATGGATGACCTGGTCAATGGGTGGATGACCAATGGGTGGATGACTTGGTCAATGGGTGGATGAACTGGTCAATGAGGGGATGACCTGGTCAGTGAGGGGATAACCTGATTAATGGTGTGGATGACCTGGTCAGTGGGTGGATGCTCAATGGGTGGATGACTTGGTCAATGGTCAATGAGGGGATGACCTGGTCAGTGGATGGGTGACCTGGTCAGTGGGTGGATGCTCAATGGGTGGATGACTTGGTCAAGGGTCAATGAGGGGATGACCTGGTCAATGAGGGGATGACCTGATTAATGGTGTGGATGGCCTGGTCAGTGGGTGGATGACCTGGTCAGTGGGTCAGATGCCCTCATCAATGGGTGATGATCAATGGCTTGGCCCTGATCAATGCCGTACCTGTAGATGTGGGACCTCGGGGCGTTCCCACCACAACACCCGGTGCTGTGAGGGCACCATCAGGGTTTGGTGGCCCCCCACAATCCCCCCCTCCCCAAATCCCCCTCCCCAAATCCAGGTGAACCTGGTGGGCACCTTCAACGTGATCCGCCTGAGCGCGCAGCTCATGAGCCGCAACAAGCCGGACGCCGACGGCCACCGCGGCCTCGTGGTCAACACCGCCAGCGTGGCCGCCTTCGAGGGACAGGTGAGTGACCCCGGGGGCCACCAGGGGGTCAGAGAACCTTCCGGAAACCCCGCCACCCCCCCACTATCGGAATAATTCCAATATTGCAGGAATAATTCCAATATTGCAGGAATAATTCCAATATTGCAGACGGGACGTGCCTGAGCTTGTAGGGCCCTTGGTGCTTGACCAAAAAGTGGCAACTGTGGTGATTTCACCCCAAAAACAATTTTGGCCAGCTGGATTTGTGGTGTTTCACCCCAAAAATGCTTTTGGCCAGTTGGATCTGTGGTGTTGAACTGTAATATAATAACTTTTAGTGATTGGAGAATAGTAACATGAATATGGTAATATTCATAGTAAATGATATATGTTACAGTAGTTATATATTATAGTATATTATAAAATATTATAATATATTATAACATATTATAACATATTAAAATATATAATAATACAATATATTATATTATATTATATTATATTATATTATATTATATTATATTATATTATATTATATTATATTATATTATATTATATTATATTATAGTATATTACAATATAATATAATAATAGTATATTATAGTATATTATATTACAATATAATATAATAATAGTATATTATAGTATATTATATTATGATAAATTATAGATAAAAGTTAAGTTACAGATTGGTTCTGCTGTATTAAGATAGCACAGGCAAACAAGTCAGCAAAGGTGCAAGTAGAAAAAAGGTCTCAGAATTTTCCACTGCAAGAAAACTGGAAAAACAACTTCTAGTTTAAACTGTGATATATTAACTTTTAGTGACTTTCATCCTTCCTTGTAAAACTTTCATCATTTTTTTGTCAAACTTTCATCCCTCCCAACATCCAGGACTGATGGGCAGTGCTGGGAGGGGGAAGGACAGGTATTAATATATTATATTATATTAATTATATTAATTATATTATATTATATTATATTATATTATATTATATTATATTATATTATATTATATTATATTATATTATATTATTTTTAGTATTTTATATGATGTATTATACTTGGAATATTGTAATAATATATACTATATATTATAAAGAATATATAATAATATACTATAGTATTATATATCATATATAATAATAGATATTATATGATACAATGTATCCTATATAATATATATTATTATAATATATGATATGATATAATATATAATATGATATATTATAATAATATAGATTATATTTATGATTATATGATATATTAATTGTATATAATGAATATACTATAATATACTATAATATACTATAATGTACTATAACATACTATACTATAACATACTATACTATAATATAATATACTATAATATAATATACTATAATATACTATAATATAATATACTATAATATACTATACTATAATATACTATAATATACTATACTATAATATACTATACTATACTATACTATAATATAATATAATATAATATAATATAATATAATATAATATAATATAATTTTTTTTTTTTTTTTTTTTTTAAATATAAACTGACACACTTGGGCAGAGAATTATCAGAGGGAAGGATCCAAAAATCAACCCTAAAATCACAGTTTCACCTCCCCACAGGTTGGCCAAGCCGCCTACTCGGCCTCCAAGGGCGGCATCGTGGGCATGACCCTGCCCATCGCCCGCGACCTGGCACCGCTGGGCATCCGCGTGGTCACCATCGCGCCAGGTGGGGACACCTGGGGACACCTGGGGACACCTGAGGGAGGGAGGGCAAGGGGAGCTCGGTTCTGAGCTGTCCTTGCTGGTGGTTTGTGGGTTTGATCTCAGGGGGTGAAAAAACAACATGAGATGGTGCAGGGGGTTTGCGTTGATAATCAAAATAAATGTAATTTTATTGAATGAGAACAGTGAGATGTGATAGAGGGATTGAGGGAGAGGAAAAGATAAGAAAAAGAGAGAAAAAGATAAGAAAGAGAGAGAAAAAAGAGAGAGAAAAGAGAGAGAAAGAGAGAGAAAAGAGAGAGAAAGAGAGAAAAAAAGATATGAAAGAGAGAAAAACAAGGGGTTTGCAGTGATAATCAAAATAAATGTAATTTTATTGAATGAGAACAGTGAGATGTGATAGAGGGATTGAGGGAGAGAAAAAGGTAAGAAAGAGAGAGAAATAGATAAGAAAAAGAGAGAAAAAGATAAGAAAGAGAGAGAAAAAAGAGAGAGAAAAGAGAGAGAAAAAAAGAGAGAGAAAAGAGAGAGAAAGAGAGAAAAAAAGATAAGAAAAAGAGAGAAAAAACCAAGGGGTTTGCAGTGATAATCAAAATAAATGGATTTTTATTGAATGGATGTATGAAATGTGATAGAGGGATTGAGGGAGAGGAAAAGATAAGAAAGAGAGAGAAAAAGATAAGAAAGAGAGAGAAAAAGATATGAAAGAGAGAAAAACAAGGGGTTTACAGTGATAATCAAATTAAATGTAATTTAATTGGATGGGTACAGTGAAATGTGGTAGAGGGATTGAGGGAGAGAAAAAGATAAGAAAGAGAGCAAAAAAGATAAGAAAGAGAGAGAAAAGAAAGAGAGAGAGAGAGGGATACAGCTACCAAATGTAGAGATGAAATCCTTTGGTCCAGTCCATTGATAATCAAAATAAATGCACTTTTACTAAATGAAATAAAAAATAAATTAAATAAAAAAAGAATAAAATAAATAAAATGAAATAAAAAATAAATTAAATAAATAAATAAATAAAATGAAATAGAAAACCATAAAATTTTAAAATTAAAAAAAAAAAAAAAACCAAATAAATTTTAAAAAGAAATAAAATAAATTAAAAAAATGAAATAAAAAATAAAGTAAATAAAAAATGAGTAAGATAAATAACATAAAAAAGAAATAAAATAAAAAAATAAATAAAATAAAAAACATAAAATAAAAATTAATAAATAACATTAAAATAAATAAAATAAAATAAAATAAATTTTAAAAATACAATAAATAAATAAAATAAAATAAAATAAAATAAAATAAAATAAAAATAAATAAAATAAATGAAATAAAAAATAAATAAAATAAAAATTAATAACATAAATAAAATAAAAAATAAATAAAATAAAAATATAAATAAAATAAAAAACCATAAAATAAAAATTAAGAAATAAAACTAAAAAAAATAAAATAAAATAAATTTAAAAAAATACAATAAATTAAAAATAAATCCAATTTTAAAAACCCAATAAAATAAAAATAAAAATTAAATTAAATAATTAAAATCAAATAAAATAGACATTTTTTTCTCCACTTTTTCAGGGCTGTTCTCCACCCCTCTCCTGGCCGGGCTGCCCGAGAAGGTTCGGAAGTTCCTGGGCCAGCAGGTGCCGTTCCCGTCCCGCCTCGGGGACCCCTCGGAATTCGCTCACCTGGTGCAGGCCCTGGCCGAGAACCCCATGATCAACGGCGAGGTGGTGAGGCTGGACGGGGCCCTGAGGATGCAGCCGTGAGCCCCAAAACCCGGGGGAACCCCAAAATGTGGGGGAACCCCGAAAATTTGGGGTGGGAGAGGTGACGGAGAGGACGCTGCGAGGATCAACGGGGACACTCCAACGCTGTGGGGACAAGGATTGGGGACACAGTGGGGACACTTTGTCCTGAGGGTCCTGAGGGGACACAACCCCCCTGAGTGGACACTGAGTGGACACAACCCGTCCCAAAAGTGGGAACTCCCAAGGATTTGGGGACACCAAGGATTTGGGGACACCAAGGATTTGGGGACACCCAAGGATCTGGGGACACCCAAGGATTTGGGGACACCAAGGATTTGGGGACACCCAAGGAGGATTTGGGGACAAACCCCAGGATTGTGGCCATGAGGACACTCCAACCCCTGCTCAAGTTTGGGGGGGACCATCCTGAGTCCCCCCCGGGTTTGGGGACCCCCTGAAGCCCCTCTGAGTGGACATGAGACCCCCCCCCAAAAGTGGGGACACCCAAAGATTTGGGGACACCCAAGGATTTGGGGACAAACCCTAGGATTGTGGTCATGAGGACACTCAAAGCCCTGCTCAGGTTTGGGGGGGTCCATCCTGAGCCCCCCCCTCAATTTGGGGACCCCCTTGAGTCCCCCCTGAGTGGACACAACCCCCGTAAGTGGGAACTCCCAAGGATTTGGGGACACCCAAGGAGGATTTGGGGACAAACCCCAGGATTGTGACCATGAGGACGCTCAAATCCCTGCTCAGGTTTAGGGGGCTCCATCCTGAGCCCGCCCCCTCAATTTGGGGACCCCCCCCCAGCCCCTCCCCCACATCAATAAAGCGTGTTCGCCCACGCGGCCTCCGAGCCTTGCGATGCCCCGCCTCCCGTCTCTTCTTATTGGCTGGTTCTGCTGTCAATCATATCACAACCAGATATGATTGATCGGTGAGGGGGGGTGGGAGTGGTAAAACCTCCCACGCGCGAAGCTCGCCTCTGATTGGCTGAAGGCAGGGCTGATCGCGCTCTCTGCTCGCTGATTGGATGAAAGTCCTGTCAATATGGCGGCATGACGGGTGGGCGGGTTCAGCGCCGATTGGTCAGAGAGGCACTTCCGGCGGAAGCGGCTCGTGAGGGGACAGGGACCGGCGGCGGCACCGGGAGCGGCACCGGGAACAGGGAACGCGACCGGGAGCGGGAACCGCAGCCATGAACATCCGGAACGCGCGGGTGGGCGGCCCGCGAGGGACAGGGGGGCTCAGCCAAGGAGAATTGGGCACCGGGGAGGGATCTGCCGGTGATACCGGGCCATGGCGGGAGCTGTGAGGGGAACACCGGGATCTGAGGGGAGCACCGGGACATGCGAGGCGGAACTGGGGATTTATGAGGTGTCTGAGGTGGGGACCGTGCTCCGATTGGTGCTTCCCGGGCCTCGAACCGGGAGAACCGGGATCTGAGGGGGACACCGGGATCTGAGGGGGACACCGGGATTGGGGAGCGGTACCGGGCCCTGAGGGGGGCTCTGAGGGGATCCCGGTACCGTTTGGGGGCTCTGAGGTGGATCCGTGCTTGGAGGAGGCTCTGAGGCCTCTCCCGGTGTTGGGGAGCACCGGGGCCGGTTCTGGGGTGACTTCCCCGGTTCTCCTCCGGTTCTGGTTGCTCCCGGTAGCCCGAGGACCTGATGAACATGCAGCACTGCAACCTGCTCTGCCTGCCCGAGAACTACCAGATGAAATATTATTTCTACCACGGCCTCTCCTGGCCTCAGGTGTGGCTCTGGATCCGCCCCGGGATTACCGGGATTTAACCCCCCCTTCCCCGGATTTAACCCCACCCCGGTGCCCCTCGATCTCCTCCAGAACACCTGGATCCCTCCTTGGCACACCTGGGGTACTGAATTTCACACCAGGACCCCCTGGATCCCCTTCCCAGGCACACCTGGCCCCTCCCAGGGTCACCTGGATTTCCTCCCCCCCTGCCCCAGGCACACCTGCCCCCCCCTTTCCCCCAGGACCCCCTGGAATCCCCCCAGGACCCCCTGGAATCCCCCCCATGCACACCTGACCCCCCTTCACCCCTTTCACACCCTCCATTGTCACCTGTTCCCCCCCCATTGTCACCTGTTCCCCCCCCATTGTCACCTGTCCCACCCTCACCTGTCCCCATTGTGCCCTGTCCCCTATTGTGCCTTGTCCCCATTGTCCCCTGTCCCCATTGTCCCCTGTCCCCATTGTCCCTAGTCCCTCATTGTCCCTTCCCATTGTCCCCCTGTCCCATTGTCACCTGTTTTGTCCGATTGTCATCTGTCCCTATTGTCACTTGTCCCCATTGTGCCCTGTCCCCTATTGTGCTTTGTCCTCATTGTCCCCTGTTCCCATTGTCCCCTGTCCCATTGTCCCGTTCCCCATTGTCCCCTGTCCCATTGTCACCTTTGTCCCCTGTCCCCATTGTCCACTGTCCCACTGTCCCCTGTCCCATTGTCCCCATTGCGCCCTGTCCCCATTGCCCCCTGTCCCCCTTTGTCCCCAGTCCCATTGTCACCTTTGTCCCCTGTCCCCCCCCATTGTCCCCCATTGTCCCCTGTCCCATTGTCCCCTGTTCCCCATTGTCCCCTGTCCCATTGTCCCCTGTCCCCATTGTCCCCATTGTCCCCGTCCCATTGTCCCCTGTCCCCATTGTCCCCATTGTCCCCTGTTCCCATTGTCCCCTGTCCCATTGTCCCCGTCCCCATTGTCCCCATTGTCCCCGGTCCCATTGTCCCCTGTCCCCTATTGCCCCCTGTCCCATTGTCCCCTGTCCCCTGTCCCCCACTGTCCCCTGTCCCCCATTGCCCCCTGTCCCCATTGCCCCCTGTCCCCCTTTGTCCCCTGTCCCCCACTGTCCCCTGTCCCCCATTGTCCCCTGTCCCCCATTGTCCCCTGTCCCCATTGTCCCCATTGTCCCCTGTCCCCCATTGTCCCCTGTCCCATTGTCCCCTGTCCCATTGTTCCCCACTCTCCCCTGTCCCATTGTCCCCTGTCCCCATTGTCCCCTGTCCCCATTGTCCCCATTGTCCCCTGTCCCATTGTCCCCTGTCCCATTGTCACCTTTGTCCCCTGTCCCATTGTCCCCTTTCCCCATTGTCCCCTTTCCCCATTGTCCCCTGTCCCCATTGTCCCCTTTGTCCCCTGTCCCCATTGTTCCCCATTGTTCCCCATTGTCCCCATTGTCCCCTGTCCCCTGTCCCACTGTCCCCTGTCCCCTCACTGTCCCCTGTCCCATTGTTCCCCATTGTCCCCATCCCATTGTCCCCTGTCCCCATTGTTCCCCATTGTTCCCCATTGTCCCCATTGTCCCCTGTCCCATTGTCCCCATTGTCCCCTCACTGTCCCCATTGTCCCCATTGTCCCCTGTCCCCTCACTGTCCCCTTTGTCCCCCCAGCTCTCGTACATTGCCGAGGATGAGAACGGGAAGATCGTCGGTTACGTCCTGGCCAAGATGTGAGTGTGGGACCCCCCCCGAGTGTGGGACCCCCACCCCATTTTCTGCCCTTTTTGGGGGGTCCCTGGGGGGATTTGGGGGGGGTCTCACCCCTCTAACCCCCCCCTCCCTGTGCTCCTGTAGGGAGGAAGACCCCGATGATGTCCCCCATGGGCACATCACCTCCCTGGTGAGATGGGATTTGGGGGGTCCTGGGGGGTTTGGGGGGTCCTGGAGGGGTTTGGGGGGTCCTGGGGGGGTCCTGGAGGGGTTTGGGAGGCTCTGGGAGGGGTTTGGGGGGCTCTGGGAGGGGTTTGGGGGTCCTGGAGGGGTTTGGGGAGGTCCTGGGGGGGTTTGGGGGTCCTGAGAGGGTCCTGGAGGGATTTGGGAGGTCCTGGAGGGGATTTGGGGGGTCCTGGAAGGGTTTGGGAGGTCCTGGAGGGATTTGGGGGGCTCTGGAGGGGTCTGGGGGGGTCCTGGAATAGATCAGAGGCGTTTGAGGGGCCCTGAGGGGTTTGGGGGGCTCTGGGAGGGATTTGGAGGGGTCCTGGAGGGCTTAGGGGGTTCCTGAGAGGGTCCTGGGGGGGTTTGGGGGGCTCCTTGATGGGTTTGGGGGGGCTCCTTGGGGGTCTTTGGGGTCACCTGAGGGTTCGGGGGGGCTCTTGGGATGGGTTTGGGGGGGGGTTCATTGAGTGGTGCTATGGGGGTTTTGGGGTCCCTCGGGTGTTTTTGGGGTGTCCCATCCCATTTCTGGGGTTTCCCATCCTGTGTTTGGGGTGTCCCATCCCATTTTGGGGTTTCCCATCCCGTTTCTGTGGTGTCCCATCCCATTTTTGGGGTGTCCCACCCCGTTTTTGGGGTGTCCCACCCCGTTTTTGTGGTGTCCCATCCCATTTTTGGGGTGTCCCATCTCATTTTTGGGGTGTCCCATCTCATTTTTGGGGTGTCTCACCCCGTGTTTGGGTTCCCCTGGGTGTTTTTGGTGTGTCTCACCCCGTTTCTGTGGTGTCCCATCCCATTTTTGGGGTTTCCCATCCCGTTTTTGTGGTGTCTCACCCCATTTTCGGGGTGTCTCACCCCATTTTCGGGGTGTCTCACCCCATTTTTGGGGTGTCCCCCCCGTTTTTGGGATTTCCCATCCCATTTTCGGGGTGTCTCACCCCATTTTCGGGGTGTCTCACCCCATTTTCGGGGTGTCTCACTCTATTTTCGGGGTGTCCCCCCCGTTTTTTGGGCTCCCCAGGCGGTGAAGCGCTCCCACCGGCGCCTGGGGCTGGCGCAGAAGCTGATGGACCAGGCCAGCCGGGCCATGATCGAGAACTTCAACGCCAAATACGTGAGCCTGCACGTGCGCAAGAGGTGCCACCCCAAAAACCCCCTCAGGGACCCCAAAAAACCACCTCAGGGACCCCAAAAATACCCTTAGGGACCCCAAAAACCCCCTCAGGGATCCCAAAAACCCCCTCAGGGACCCCAAAAACCCCCTCAGGGACCTCAAAATACCCGGGGAACCCCAAAAACCCCCTCAGGGACCCCAAAATACCCTGGGGACCCCAAAAACTCCCCCAAAACATCCTGAGGGACCCCAAAACATCCTGAGGGACCCCAAAAACCTCCTCAGGGACCCCAAAAACCCCCTCAGGGACCCCAAAAACCTCCTCAGGGACCCCAAAATACCCTGGGGGACCCAAAAACCCCCTGAGGGACCCCAAATCTCCCTGAGGGACCCCAAAATACCCTCAGGGACCCCAAAAACCCCCTCAGGGACCCCAAAATACCCTGGGGAACCCCAAAAACCCCCTCAGGGACCCCCAAAATATCCTGGGAACCCCAAAAACCCCCTCAGGGACCCCCAAAAACCCCCTCAGGGACCCCAAAATACCCTGGGGACCCCAAAATATCCTGAGGGACCCCAAAACATCCTGAGGGACCCCTTAAGGAAACCTCAGATGACCCCAAACCCCTCAAGGAACCTTCAAGGAACCCTCAGGTGTCCCAAAACCCCTCAAGGAATCCTCAGGTGACCCCAAAACTCCTCAAGGAACCCTCAGGTGACCCCAAAACCTTCAAGGAACCCTCCCAAACCCTCAGGTGACCCCAAAACCCCTCAAGAAATCCTCAGGTGACCCCAAAACCCTCAAGAACTCCCTGAGGGACCCCAAAACCCCTCAAGGAACCCTCCCAAGCCCTCAGATGATCCCAAAATCCCTCAAGAAATCCTCAGGTGACCCCAAAACCCCTTAAGGAACTTTCCCAAACCCTCAGGTGACCCCAAAACTCCTCAAGAAATCCTCAGATGCCCCCAAAACTCCTCATGAAATCCTCAGGTGACCCCAAAACCTTCAAGGAACCTTCAAGAAACCCCCAGGTGTCCCCAAAACCCCCAAGGGACCCTCAGGTGACCCCAAAACCCTCATGAAATCCTCAGATGACCCCAAAATCCCTCAAGGGACCCTGAGGTGTCCCCAAAACCCCTCGAGGAACCCTCAGGTGACCCCAAAATCCTCAAGGAACCCTCGGGTGACCCCAAAACCCCTCAAGGAACTTTCCCAAACCCTCAGATGACCCCAAAATCCCTCAAGGAACCTTCAAGAAACCCTCAGGTGACCCCAAAATCCCTCAAGGAACCCTGAGGTGACCCCAAAACCCTTTAGGGCCCCCCCAAAATGACCCCACCCCATTTGTCCTTGGCAGTAACCGGGCAGCGCTGCACCTCTACTCCAACACCCTCAACTTCCAGTGAGTCTGGGGGGCTCTGGGGGGGTCAGGAGAAATTTTGGGGGGTCAGGAGAAATTTTGGGGGGTCTGGAGAAATTTTGGGGGGGTCTGGAGAAATTTTGGGGGGGTTTTGGGGGGTTTTGAAGGGATTTTGGGATGGGTTTGGGGGGCTCCTGGAGGGGTTTTGGGAGGGTCCTGTGGGGGTTTTTGGGTTCCCCTGGTGGTTTTTGGGGTGTCCTGTGCTATTTTTGGGGTGTTCTGTGCCACGTTTGGGGTGTCCCATGCCACGTTTGGGTTCTCCTGGGTGTTTTTTGGGGTGCCCCCCGTTTGTGACCCCCCAAATTCCCCCCAGGATCAGCGAGGTGGAGCCCAAGTACTACGCGGACGGGGAGGACGCCTACGCCATGAAACGGGACCTGAGCCAGATGGCAGAGGAGGTGCAGCCCCTGGGACCCCCCCAAAATCCTCTCCAACCCTGGGAAACCCTAAAAACATCCAGGGGACCCCAAAACGGGATGGGAGACCCCAAAAATGCCCATGGGAACCCAAAAACGCCCATGGGACCCTCACAAAAACCCCCAGGGAAACCCAAAAACCCCCAGGGGACCTCAAAACTGGCTGGGAGACCCCAAAAACCCCCATGGGAACCCCCAGGGGACCCCAAAATGGGCTGGGACCCCCAAAAATGCCCAGGGGAATCCAAAAAACCCCAGGAGACCCCAAAACTGGCTGGGAGACCCCAAAAACCCCCATGGGACCCCTACAAAAACCCCAGGAGACCCCAAAACGGGCTGGGAGACCCCAAAAACCCCCAGGGGGACCAAAAACCCCCAGGACACCCCAAAAACTCCCCAGGGGAACCCAAAATGGGCTGGGACACCCCAAAAGCTTCCCCAACCCCACCTGGGACCCCAAAAAAACCTCCTGGAGGAGCTTCCAGGGACCCCATAAAAACCTCCCCAACTCTGGGACCCCCCCAAAAACTCCTCATGAACCCCCAGGACCCCCCCAAAAACTCCTCATGAACCCCTGGGACCCCCCCAAAAACTCCTCATGAACCCCCAGCCCCACCCTGGGACCCCCCAAAATCCTCTCCAACTCTGGGAACCCTAAAAACATCCAGGGGACCCCAAAACGGGATGGGAGACCCCCAAAAATGCCCATGGGACCTTCACGAAAACGCCCATGGGACCCCCCACAAAAACCCCCAGGACACCCCAAAAACCCCCAGGGGAACCCAAAAAAACCTGCAGGACCCCAAAACTGGCTGGGAGACCCCAAAAACCCCCATGGGACCCCCACAAAAACCCCCAGGGGACCTCAAAATGGGCTGGGACCCCCAAAAATGCCCAGGGGAATCCAAAAACCCCCAGGAGACCCCAAAACTGGCTGGGAGACCCCAAAAACCCCCATGGGAACCCCCAGGGGACCCCAAAATGGGCTGGGACACCCCAAAAACGCCCAGGGGAATCCAAAAACCCCCAGGAGACCCCAAAACTGGCTGGGAGACCCCAAAAACCACCACAGGAACTCCCAGGGGACCCCAAAATGGGCTGGGACCCCCAAGAACCACCACAGGAGCCCAAAACCAACCAGGGGACCCCAAAACGGGATGGGAGACCCCAAAAATGCCCATGGGACCCCCACAAAAACCCCCAGGGAAACCAAAAAAACCCCCAGGAGACCCCAAAAACTCCCCAGGGGACCCCAAAACTGTCTGGGAGACCCCCACAAAAATGCCCATGGGAACCCCACAAAAACCCTCAGGGGACCCCAAAATGGGCTGGGACCCCCAAAAGCTTCCCCAACCCCATCTGGGACCCCAAAAACCTCCTGGAGGAGCTTCCAGGGACCCCATAAAAACCTCCCCAACTCTGGGACCCCCCCAAAAACTCCTCATGAACCCCCAGCCCCACCTTGGGACCCCCCAAAATCCTCTCCAACCCTGGGAACCCTAAAAACATCCAGGGGACCCCAAAATGGGATGGGAGACCCCAAAAACGCCCATGGGACCCCCACAAAAACCCTCAGGGGAACCCAAAACTGGCTGGGACCCCCAAGAACCACCACAGGAACCCAAAAACCCCCATGGGACCCCCACAAAAACCCCCGGGGAAACCAAAAACCCCCAGGAGACCCCAAAACGGGCTGGGAGACCCCAAAAACCCCCAGGGGAACCAAAAACCCCCAGGACACCCCAAAAACTCCCCAGGGGAACCCAAAATGGGCTGGGACACCCCAAAAGCTTCCCCAACCCCACCTGGGAGCCCGAAAACCTCCTGGAGGAGCTTCCAGGACCCCATAAAAACCTCCCCAACTCTGGGACCCCCCAAAAACTCCTCATGAACCCTCAGGACCCCCCCAAAAACTCCTCATGAACCCCTGGGATCCCCCCAAAAACTCCTCATGAACCCCCAGCCCCACCCTGGGACACCCCAAAATCCTCTCCAACCCTGGGAACCATAAAAACATCCAGGGGACCCCAAAATGGGATGGGAGACCCCAAAAACCCCCACGGGAACACCCAGGGGACCCCAAAATGGGCTGGGACCCCCAAAAACCACCACAGGAACCCAAAAACCCCCATGGGACCCCCAAAAACCACCACAGGAACCCAAAAACCCCCAGGGGACCCCTAAACTGGCTGGGAGACCCCCACAAAAATGCCCATGGGACCCCCACAAAAACCCTCAGGGGACCCCAAAACGGGCTGGGATCCCCAAAAACCCCCACGGGAACCCCACAAAAACCCCCAGGGAAACCAAAAAACCCCCAGGGGACCCCAAAATGGGCTGGGACCCCCAAAAGCTTCCCCAACCCCACCTGGGACCCCAAAAACCTCCTGGAGGAGCTTCCAGGGACCCCATAAAAACCTCCCCAACTCTGGGACCCCCCAAAAACTCCTCATGAACCCCCAGGACCCCCCCAAAAACTCCTCATGAACCCTCAGGACCCCCCCAAAAACTCCTCATGAACCCTCAGGACCCCCTCAAAAACTCCTCATGAACCCCTGGGACCCCCCCAAAAACTCCTCATGAACCCTCAGGACCCCCTGGGACACCCCCAAAATCCTCTCCAACCCTGGGAAACCCTAAAAACATCCAGGGGACCCCAAAACGGGATGGGAGACCCCAAAAATGCCCATGGGACCCTCACGAAAACGCCCATGGGACCCTCACAAAAACCCCCAGGGAAACCCAAAAACCCCCAGGGGACCTCAAAACTGGCTGGGACACCCCAAAACTGGCTGGGAGACCCCAAAAACCACCACAGGAACTCCCAGGGGACCCCAAAATGGGCTGGGACCCCCAAAAAGCCCCACGGGACACCAAAAAAAACCTGCAGGACCCCAAAATGGGCTGGGAGACCCCAAAAACGCCCATGGGACCCCCACAAAAATGCCCAAAAAAACCCCCAGGGGAACCCAAAATGGGCTGGGACCCCCAAAAGCTTCCCCAACCCCACCTGGGACCCCAAAAACCTCCTGGAGGAGCTTCCAGGACCCCTAAAAACCTCCCCAACTCTGGGACCCCCAAAAACCCTCCTGGGGGGCTTCAAGGGACCCCAAAATCCCTCCTGGGGGGCTTCCATCATCCCTGGGACCCCCAAAAAACCCTCCCTGTACCCCCACGGAACCCCAAAATCCCTCCTGGAGGAGCTTCCAGGGACCCCCAAAAAACCTCCCCAACCCTGAGACCCCCCAAAAACCCTCCCCATATCCCATGGGACCCCAAAATCCTCCTGGGGGGCTTCCATCATCCCTGGGACCCCCCAAAAACTTCCCCATATCCCCTGGGACCCCCAAAAACCCTCCTGGAGGAGCTTCCAGGGACACCAAAAAACCTCCCCAACCCTGAGACCCCCCAAAAACTTCCCCATATCCCATGGAACCCCAAAAAAACCTCCTGGAGGGGCTTCCAGGGACCCCCAAAAATCCTCCCCAACCCTGAGACCCCCCCAAAAAACCCTCCTGGGGAAACCCACCCCCCCTGGGCCCCCCCAAAAACCCTTCCCAACCCACCAGGAACCCCCAAAAAAACCTCCTGGAGGGGCTTCAAGGGACCCCAAAAACCCTCCTGGGACCCCCAAAATCCCTCCTGGAGGAGCTTCCAGGGACCCCCAAAAATCCTCCCCATCCCACCCTGAGATCCCCAAAAAACTTCCCCATATCCCCTGGGAACCCCCAAAATCCCTCCTGGGGGGGATACCCCCCACCCTGGGACCCCCAAAATCCCTCTTGGAGGGGCTTCAAGGGACCCCAAAATCCCTCCTGGGGGGGATTCCACTCAGCCTGGGACCCCAAAAATCCTCCCTATACCCCCTAGGACCCCCAAAAACCCTCCTGGAGGAGCTTCAAGGGACCCCCAAAAAACCTCCCCAACCCTGAGACCCCCCAAAAACTTCCCCATATCCCCTGGGACCCCCAAAAAAACCTCCTGGAGGGGCTTCAAGGGACCCCAAAAACCCTCCTGGGGGGGATTCCAGGGACCCCAAAAAACTTCCCCAAATCCCCTGGGACCCCCAAAATCCCTCCTGGAGGAGCTTCCAGGGACCCCCAAAAATCCTCCCCAACCCTGAGACCCCCCCAAAAACCCTCCTGGGGGAAACCCACCCCCCCTGGCCCCCCCCAAAACACTCTCCACCCCCCCTGGGACCCCCCAAAATCCTTCCTGGGGGTCTTCCACACCCCCCCCCCCCAATTTTAACCCTTTGTGTCCCCCCAGCTGAGGAAGCAGCTGGAGCAGAAGGAGCGGGGTCGGCCCCCAGCCCCCAGCGAGCCCCCCCGAGGTGGGGATGGGGTCTGCGGCTCTGGGGGGACCCCCACGAACCCCCCGACCCCGGGGGGAGCCCCCCAACAGCAGCAGGAGGACGGGGGGGGGGACAGCAAAGACCTGAGCGAGGTCAGCGAGACCACGGAGAGCACGGACGTGAAGGACAGCTCGGAGGCCTCGGATTCCGCCTCATAGAGACCCCCCAAAAATCAATGGGGAACCCCAAAAAAACATCCCTGGGACCCCCGGGAGCCCCTGCAAAAAAATCTTTGGGGTTTTGGCCAAAAAATCCCCGGGAGTCCCCTCAAAAATCGCTGGGATCCCCAGGAGGCAGCGCAAAAAATCTCCCGGATCTCCCGCAAAAATCCCTGGGATCCCTCCCTAAAAATCCCCGGGAGCCCCCCCAAAAATCTCTGGGATCCCCAGGAGCCCCCCCAAAAATACTCTGAGGTCTCCAGGAGCCTGCCCAAAAATCCCCAGGAGCCCCCCCCCCAAAAATATCTGGGACCCCCAGGGCCCACCCCAAAAATCCCTGGGATCCCCCCCCAAAAAATATCTGGGATTTTCCCCAAAAAATCCCTGGGACCCCTTCCCAAAAATCCCTGGGAGGTCCCCCAAAAAATCTCTGGGATCCCCAGGAGCCCCCCCTAAAAATCTCCAGGAATCTCCCCAAAAAAATCTCTGGGAGCCTCCCCAAAAATACTCTGGGGTCTCCAGGAGCCCCCCCAAAAATCCCTGGGATCCCCCCCCAAAAAATCTCCCGGACCTCCTGCAAAAATCCCTGGGACCCTTCCCCAAAAATCCCCAGGAGCTCCCCCAAAAAATCCCTGGAGCCCCTAAAAAATCTCTGGGATCCCCAGGAGCCCACCCCAAAAATCCCTGGGATCCCCCCCAAAAAATCTCTGTGACTTTCCCCAAAAAATCTGCAGGAGCCCCCCCAAAAATCCCTGGGATCCCCCCAAAAAATCTCTGGGGCCTACCCCAAAAAATCTGCAGGAGCCCCCCCAAAAATCTCCAGGAACCTCCCCAAAAAATCTCTGGGAGCCCCCCCAAAAATCCCCGGGAGCCTCCCAAAAAAATCTCTGGGAGCCCCCCCAAAAAAATCATTGGGACCCCTGGGAACTCCCACAAAATCCCTGGGAGCCCCCCAAAAAATCCCCAGGAGCCCCCCCAAAATTTCTGGGACCCCCAGGAGCTCCCCACAAAAACCCCTGGGAGGCTCCACAAAAAAATCTCTGGGACCCCAGGGAGCCCCCCCCAAAAAATCCCCAGAAGCCCCCCCAAAAAAACCCCTGGGACCCTTGGGACCCCCCCAAAAATCCCTGGGACTTCCAGGAGTCCCCCCAAAAAATCTCTGGGAGCCCCTGCAAAAAATCCCTGGGACCGTCCCCCAAAAAATCCCTCGGAGCCCCCCAAAAAATCTCTGGGACCCCCGGGAGGCCCCCCAGAACTCCTGGGACCCTCCGGAGCCCCCCCAAAATCTCAGGGACCCCCGGGAGCCCCCCAGGACCCCTCGGTGCTGGCGGGGGGCATTAAAGCCCCTCTGTCTCCAGGCTCGGCTCTTTCTTTGTGGGGGGCTCGTGGATTTTTGGGGGTCTCGACCCCTCCCCAAAGGGTTTAAAGCTTTGTGGGCGGGGCTTGGGTTGACCACGCCCTCGATGGAAATGGGTGGTGCCGCGGGGGCGTGGTCTATGCAGATTTGCCTCTCGCTGATTGGCGGAGACGCGCGGTTGTGGCGCCCCCCTGGCGGAAGGACGGGGAAGGGCAGGCGGCGCTGATGGGGCGGGAACGGGATCGGGATTGGGAACGGGAACGGGACCGGAGCCAGGCTGGGACAGCGGGAACGGGGCCAGGAACGGGATTGGGAACGGGACCGGAGCCAGGCTGGGACAGCGGGAACGGGATCGGGATTGGGAACGGGACCGGAGCCAGGCTGGGGCAGCGGGAACAGGGCCAGGAACGGGATCGGGATTGGGAACGGGACCGGGAACGGGACCGGAGCCAGGCTGGGGCAGCGGGAACAGGGCAGGAACGGGATCGGGATTGGGAACGGGACCGGAGCCAGGCTGGGACACTGAGAACAGGAACAGAACCGGGAACGAGATTGGGACCAGCACCAGGACGGGACGGGAACGGGATCAGAGCGAGGCTGGGGCAGCAGGAATGGGAACGGGATCGGGAACGAGACCGGGAACGGGAACTGGAATGGGAACAGAACCAGAACTGGAGGGAGGCTGGGGTAGCAGAAACAAGGCCAGGAACGGGATCAGGACCGGGACCAGGATTGGGATCGGGAACTAGACCAGGACTGGAGCAAGGCTCGGACACCGGGAATGGGATCGGGACCAGAGAGAGGCTGGGGCACCGGGAACTGGATTGGGACCAGGACTGGGATTGGGACCGGAGCGAGGTTGGGACAGCGGGATCAGGATCGGGATGGGAGAAGGGCTGAGGCAGCAGGACTGGAACTGGAACCAGGACCAAAGCGAGGCTGGGGAAACAGGAACGGGATCTGGACCGGGACTGAGACCGGGACCAGAGCCAGGCTGGGGCAGCAGGACCAGAACCAGGAATGGGATCAGGACTGGGACCAGAGCCAGGCTGGGGCAGCGGGAATGGGACTGGAACCAGGACCAAAGCGAGGCTGAGGAAGCAGGAACGGGATCGGGACTGGGATTGAGACCGGGACCAGAGCCAGGCTGGGGCAGCGGGACCAGAACCAGGAATGGGACCGGGACTGGGACCAGAGCGAGGCTGGGACACCGGGAATGGGACTGGGACCGGGATTGGGACTGGAGAGAAGCCAGGGCAGTGGGACTGGGATCGGGAACAGGACAGGGACTGGAGCAAGGCTGGGACACCGGGAATGGGACTGGGACTGGGATTGGGACTGGAGTGAGGGTGGGACAGGGGGAACGGGGCCAGGAACGGGATTGGGACTGGAGTGAGGGTGGGACAGGGGGAACGGGGCTGGGAACGGGATTGGGACTGGAGAGAAGCTGGGGCAGCAGGAACAGGGACCGGGAATGGGACCGGGATTGGAGCGAGGCTGGGGCAGCAGGAATAGGATTGGGACCGGGATTGGGACTGGAGTGAGGGTGGAACAGCAGGAATGGGGCCAGGAACGGGATTGGGACTGGAGTGAGGGTGGGACAGCGGGAACGGGGCCAGGAACAGGGCCAGGAACGGGATTGGGACTGGAGAGAAGCTGGGGCAGCAGGAACAGGGACCGGGAATGGGACCGGGATTGGAGCAAGGCTGGGGCAGCAGGAATGGGATTGGGACCGGGATTGGGACTGGAGTGAGGGTGGGACAGTGGGAACGGGGCCAGGAACGGGATTGGGACTGGAGTGAGGGTGGGACAGGTGGGAACGGGGCTGGGAACGGGGCTGGGAATGGGGCCAGGAACGGGACAGGGACTGGGAACAGGACAGGGATCGGGACCAGAGCCAGGCTGGGACACCGGGAATGGGACTGGGACTGGAGCAAGACTGGGGCACCGGGAATGGGACCAGGACTGGAGCAAGACTGAGGCAGCGGGAACAGGGACCACGAACGGGATTGGGACTGGAGTGAGGGTGGAACAGTGGGAATGGGGCTGGGAACGGGGCCAGGAACGGGACTGGGACTGGAGTGAGGGTGGGACAGGTGGGAACGGGGCTGGGAATGGGGCCAGGAATGGGACAGGGACTGGGAACAGGACAGGGATTGGGACCAGAGCCAGGCTGAGATACCAGGAACGGGACCGGGACCGGAGCAAGCCTGAAAGGGATGGAAATTGGGAGAGGGGAACCAGGACCGTGAGATGGAGGCACCAGGGATGGGATGGAAATGGGGCAGGGGAGTGCCAGAACCGGCGAGGATGAGGAGAATTCCAGCACAAATTCTGGGAGATCCCAGGAACAGGGGAGTAAAACCACCCTGAAATCGCCCCGCCAGCTCCCTTGGGGTTCGAGGGGAGATCTCTGTAAATCTGTTAAAACTTTCTCTTTATTATAATATAACTTTAGATATAAAAAGCAAATTTTACAAGTTTTTAACCCAAAATGTACAAAAAAATGGTCAGGAAATTGTTGAGTTTCTCCCCTTTGTGTGTGATGGGTGGGTGTGGGGGAGGGATTTAGGGAGATGCCCCCCAGCTGGGGGAGATTTGGGGGTCCCCAAAAAAAAAGGGGGGAAAGGGGGGGGGTGAAAGGCCTTAGAACACCCTGAGCTGTGTTGGGGACCCCCAGCCCCTCATTACCCGCAATTCCAGGGGGGGTGGAGATGTGCAGCACCCCCAAATCCCCCCCCCCACATTAAATTCTGCCCCTGTTGGGGTCTTTCTGCCCCACGGGGGGGTTGGGGGGCTCCTCTGTTGGGATTTCTTCCACACCACTGCCTGAAAGGGGGGAAAATTGGGGGGCACAAAATCAGCTCCCACTCCCCTTCCAAGAGAATTATGGGGAGAGGGGTCTCACCCCCCATTTCCTCAGGTTTTGGGGTCCCCCCTGAGCTTTGGGGTGTCCCCAGGGTGGAGAGGGAGGGAGGGGTCTCTTACCATCCCCATCATCTGGGATCTCCTGCACATCCTCATCATCATCCAGGATCACCACGCAGTCCTCGCCGCTCTCACTGGGGAAAATTGAAAATTTTCATTCATGGGCGGGGAGGTTGAAAATTGAAAATTTGGGGTTCCCTCCCTCCCCAAACCCCCCCCTCTGGGGTGCAGCTCACCTGTCAGGGGGTCCCTCAGCGCCCTCCCCCAGCAGGTAGAACTGGAGAGGGTTGGGCCAAAGCTCCTCCTTGATGATCTGGAGAGGGACATGGGGGAGTTCAGGGGGGTACTGGGAGGTGGAACTGGGAGCACTGGGAGCACTGGGAGGTGGAACTGGGAGCACTGGGAGCACTGGGAGCACCGGGCTCACCTCAGCCACACGATCCCCTGCAGGGAAGCTGTGATCCCCAAACCAAGCAAAGAAGCTCCGAGGGGCCGGGGGTCCCTTGTGGCGGCGGGACCGGGGGTCCTGGCCCTGCCACCACCGGATGGGGGTCGAGTGGGACACCAGGTGACCTGAGAGGAGGGGACAACACACCATGAGGTCGCTCTGAAGCCCCCAAACCCCCTCTTTGAGCTGGTTCCCCCCCATCCTTGCCCCCAACACCCACCGGAGGGGCCGCGCACGAACTCCTTGGCCACGACGTCGTTCTGGAAATAGGGGTTGACGCTGAAGAAGAACCGGATCCGACAGCCAGGGCGGCTCTGCCCGAACTCCTCCACCTGCAAACCCACCTGTGTCACCTCAGGGAGGTGGGGGGGGGGCTCACAGCACCCCAAATGTCCCCCCCAAACCCCTCCAGGCACCTGCAGGCTCGTCATGTAGCTCAGCGCGTCCTCGTCGCGGTCGCTGATCATGGCCGAGAGCTGCGGGTGGTTCAAGAACTGGGCACGAGGAGAGGGTCAAGGAAAGATCTGCAAGTTCCTCTGTACCCCCTCCTCCCCCAGACCCCAAAATTCCAAAATTTCACCCCTCCCCAGGGATACAGCAGTGACCCAGAAGCCGGGGATGTGCTGGATGAGGCGGTTGCGGCGCTGCAGGTGCGGCCGGCGGCGGAGGCAGAAGCGGGCGCGGAGGCGGCGGAAAGCTCGGGCTGCCTCCTCCTCCACGGCCTCCAGCTCCAGCTGAACGGCCTCCAGAGCCGCCAGGTACCTCGCAGGGCCTTCATCCCGCTCCTCCTCCTCCTCCTCCTCCTCCTCCTCGTCCTCCTCGTCCTCATCCAGCGAGATCACCGCGCTCTTCCTCGGCCGCCGGGACCCCCGTGGGCTCCAGGACCCCGGGGCTCTGCCCCACGCAGGGTCCCGTGGGTTCCAGGCCCTCCTCGGGCTCTGTGGTGAACTCCACGCCTCCTTTCTGCTCTCTGTCCCACCTCACGTGGCCGGTGATGGTGCTCTCCAGGCTTTCTGTGTCTTCTCTGGTGGCTTCCAAGCCCTCCAAGCTGGTGTCCACGTTTCTCTCCCTCTCTACGCCGGCCCTGGGTCTCGTAGGGGGCTTTGCTTTGCGCCTGTTGGTGCTTTTCTGCTCGCCACCAGGACAAGCATCACTCTCCACGCTCCCCAGGACCTTGGGGGTGGTCTCCAAACCCCCTTTGCTCCTTCTGCCCTGCTCCAAGCAGCGAGTGACAGCCGTCTCCAGGCTCCCTTTGCGCCCATTGGTGCTCCCAAGGCTCCCTGTGACCTCCCTGCTGGTCTCCAGACCACCCTGGGCCTCTCTGGTGGTCTCCAGGCTTCCTTTGGATTCCGTGGGAGTCTCCAGGACACTCTTGTTCTTCTCCAAGGAGTGTGTGGCAGCAATTTCCAGATCTCCCATGTCCTCTCTGGTGGTCTCCATCCCCTCTTTGACATCTCTGGTGGTCTCCATCCCCTCTTTGACCTCTCTGGTGGTCTCCAAACCCCCTTTTTCCTCCTCTGAGCACTCACTCCTTGTGTTCTCCAGGCTCCCTTCGCATCCGTTGATGGTCTCCAGCTCTCCCTTGGCCTCCTCGGTGCTCTCTGAGCTGGCTGTGACCTCCCCGGTGACTTTCCCGGGGATCTCAAGCCCCTTCTTGGGGGTCTCCATCCCCTTCTTGGGGGTCTCCAGCCCCTCCTCGGGGGTCTCCAGCCCCTCCTCGGGGGTCTCCAGCCCCTCCCCGGTCAAAGCCGCCATCTCCGAGCAGCCGCCAGGGGGCGCTCGCTCGTCCCCGCCGCCGCCGCCCCGCGCATGCCCGGACCCGTCGCCCCGCGCGCGCGCGTTGCGGCCCTCACCACGACCTCCGGCGGGGGTGGGGGAACGCGCCGTCTCCTCCCCGCGGTGAACGGCGGCGGCGGAGCCCGTCCCGCTGGGCTCGTCCAGACGGCGGAGCTTGGCCGGGGACGGTCGTTCTGTCCCGGCCCCGGCCCCGGCCCCGCTCATGGCGGCGGCTCCGGCGCCCGCCAGCGGCCGAAAAAGCGCGCGCGCCGCCGCCGCCGCCGCCGCCGAGGCCCCGCCCACCCCGCTCGTCACTCGCGCGCTGCCCCATTGGCCGGTTGCCATGGCGACGCCCGTCACGCGGGGCGGGCGGGAAAAGGGTGGCCAATGGGAACGCGTCGCTTTGGCGGGCTCCGGGGAGCGCGGTGGGCGGGGCCGGGGGGAGCCGCGCGCTCATGCGCAGCGCGAGGAGCGCACGTGCGGGCGGCGCGAGAGCCGCGGCTGTGAGGGGAGAGGCTCCGCCCCCCTCCCGCCATGAGGGGCTGAGGGAGCGTGGGGGCGGCGAGACCTTCCCGGAGGGGACGGGTTCCCTTCCACGCTGTCACCTGAGGGACTGGGACCCTCCCTCAGGGGCTGAGGGAGCGTGAGGGCGGTGGGACCCCTCCGGAGGGGACAGGATTTCTCTTTTTCCTCAGTGAGTATAGAGGGGCTGGGACCCCCCCAATGTCACCTGAGGGACTGAGACCCTCTGTCAGGGGCTGAGGGATCGGGGACACTTCCTCACGGGCTGAGGGAGCGTGATGGCAGCAAGACCCCTCTGGACGGGACAGGATTTATTTCCATTTCTCCTCAGTGCGTATAGAGGGGTTGGGACCCCCCAATGTCACCTTAGGGACTGGGACCTTCCCTCAGGGCCTGAGGGACCACGGGGGTGGGCAGGACCCTCCCCGGAGGGGACGTGTTCCCTTCCACGCTGTCACCTGAGGGACTGAGACCCTCCCTCAGGGGCTGAGGGAGCATGAGGGTGATGGGACCCTCCTGGAGGGGATGGGTTCCCTTCCACGCTGTCACCTGAGGGACTGGGGACCTTCCCTCAGGGGCTGAGGGAGCATGAGGGCAGTGGGACCCCTCCAGAGGGGACAGGATTTCCATTTCTCCTCAGTGAGTATAGAGGGGCTGGGGTCACTCAATGTCACCTGAGGGACTGGGACCTTCCCTCAGGGGCTGAGGGAGCGTGAGGGCAGCCAGGACCCCTCCGGAGGGGACAGGATTTCTCCTCAGTGAATATAGAGGGGCTGGGAACCTCCCAGTGTCACCTGAGGGACTGAGACCCTCCTATGGTCACTTCAGAGGGGCTGCCCCCCTCCGTCCGCCATTACCTGAGGGGCTGAGGGCCTGTGGGTGCTGGCGGGGGTCCCCCCCACTGAGGGGCTGGGACCCCCACACGATGTCACCCAAAGGACTGAGGGACTGCAGGAGGAGCAGAACATCCGGACATGACAGGACAGCGGCACAATGAGTCCAGAGGGGCTGGGACACACCCTGAGGGGAGGAGGACGCCATAGGGGACAGCATCTCCCCCACAGTGAGTGCAAAGGGACTGGGACCCCCCCCTCAATAGTGACTTGAGAATGGCTGTGTCATCCCCCCACAGCTGAGGGGACAGGAGGGACAGGAGCACCAGCCACACTGGCCACCTCCAGGAGGCTCAGGACCCCCACAGCTGCTCCCAGGACCCTCGGGATCCCCCCAAGTGCTTCCAAGGAGCCTTAGGACCACTCCCCACTTCATCCTAGGGGGTCAGGACCCCCCCAGCTGCTCCCAGGACCCTTGGGATCCCCCCAAGTGCTTCCAAGGGGCCTTAGGACCACTCCCCACTTCATCCTAGGGGATCAGGACCCCCACAGCTGCTCCCAGGACCCTCGGGATCCCCCCAAATGCCTCCAAGGGGCCTTAGGACCACTCCCCACTTCATCCTAAGGGGTTCACGACCCCCCCAAGCTGCTCCCAGGACACTCAGAACCCCACAAGTTCTTCAAGACCCCTTCCCCAGCTGCTCCCAGGACACTCGGGACCCCCCAAATGCCTCTAAGGGGCCTTAGGACCACTCCCCACTTCATCCTAGGGGATCAGGACGCCCCCAAGCTGTTCCCAGGACATTCAGGACCCCCCAATTTTTCAAGACCCCCTCCCCAGCTGCTTCCAGGACACTCGGGACCCCCCAATTTTTCAAGACCCCCCCCCCCACCCCAGCTGCTCCCAGGACATTCAGGACTCCCCCAAATTCTTCAAGACCCCCTCCCCAGCTGCTTCCAGTGCACTCAGAACCCCCCAGTTCTTCAAGGGGGGTTCAAGACCCCCACCCCAACTACTCCCAGGACACTCAGGACCCCCCCAGTTCTTCAAGGGGGGACTCAAGACCCCCCCTCAGCTGCT